>JAVSCE010018867.1:0-69821 GCA_032199065.1 Smutsia gigantea
AACAGTGCTAATTTCTGATAGGTGGGATTTGGACACTCTTTCCCCTACTGTTCAGTATTCCCAGAATTATATTATGAATTTTTATTCTATAATTTTGTAACTTTTTATAAGTATAAAACTATAATTTTATAAAACTAATAGTCATTGTTTTCTACTCTCTACACATAAAGAACTATACAAAATAAACTCCTAATGTGTTATGCAGTTATATTTACAAGAAGACCTGCACAAACACTGCATTTTGTACTGAGACCACAGGGCACTGGTGAAACTGATTAGCCAAAGTGGCTCTTGGTCTCTCTCTCTGGTCTCCACCTCCTCATCTGGTAGCCGTCTCTGTTGGTTTTTCCTATGGAGCTGGCTCTCATTTCCTAGATTCACTGTTCTTGCAGCTCCTTGGGCTGTAGTCCTGGAGGCAACCTACTCTTACCAGGAAACATCTGCTGTCTACTTGCCATTGTCAGCTTTCTATCATTTATTCTCCTTGTTCCCTCCCTTTCCTTTTTCTCTTTGCTTTCATGCTGCTCTCTGCTTCTTTCCTTCTTGCTTTCCTTCTGCTTCTCCCTACTCCTTCTGTGGTGCCTACTTCCATGCTCTGGTCTCATTTTCTTTCTTTTGGATTTTCTCTTCTGTTTTCTCACTTTAGAGCTGGAGCCCTCATTGTACTTGTACGGAAAGGCTGTCATTTGGCCCAGGAAGGGCTGCCGTCAGAGACTATGCCACCAGTCAGTTTCCTCCACAAACCACTCTCCATCCTGGTTCTCAGGAATAATAGAAAACACCTTCAGTAGAAGCTGTAGGACATGCGATCAAGGTTGGAAGGCTGTGGTGAGAGCTGATGCAATGACCAGAGGCAAGTGGAGTGGCCAGCAGGAAACCCCATAGGTGCCTTTTCTTCCATGTGCCCCTCATGTGCAGGTACCTTTGCAGAGGCATTACCATACTTCACTGGCTTCTGCCCCCTCTGTTTATGCAGGATCTCAGTCTGCTGTTGACATAGTCTTCCTCCTATTATTTTTGAGAATTCCCAGAGGGTATTCTCACCCATGCTCATGTAAACTCCTCTGTAACTTCAGTTCTGGAGTCTCATGAGTATTTGTTGACCAAGAAGCCCTTTGAGGGATGGACTTCTCTATGACTGCTGTTGCCAGTACCTTTGTCCAAAGAGTAATGACAAGTAGATTCCCTATAATGCTGCCAAACATCCTTATCCTAGGTACCAACTTTGTCCAGGGAAAAGGGGACCAGATCTGAGACTGACATTATTCTGTGGTCCTTTTTCCCTTGTCTTTCCTCCTGATCAAACAAGACTGAATCCCAGTTCAGGCTCTACTCTTGAACTTTTTTAATGCAGAGTAAGTCAAATACCATAGATTAGACCTAAACCTTTTGAAAATCAATAATAAGGTTTTGGGTTTGAATGACCCAAAACATGTTGTTTATTTATCCCAATCTATTTTAAAATGTTACAACCACTGATGTACAATTGACCTAAAGAAAAAGATGTGCAATGAAGGTATTAGTTTATTTTAGCTACTTTTCTCTTTGTCATTCTAAACAGTTTTTATGTGTGAGTATAAATTAGTGGGACATTCTCAGTTTCTGTCCAGAAATTTCTTGGTTTCACCCTCATTACTGAAAAATAGTTTCTTAGGGTATGGAATTCTAGATTGACAGTTATATCTTTCAGCACTTTAAAGCTACTATTTTATAGTGATGTGATCTCTATCATTGCTGTTGGGAAATAATTGTTAATTTGATTGTCAGTCACTTAAAGGCAATTTTGCTCTTTCTCTTACTAATTTTTAAGATCTTCTCATTGTCTTCGGAATTACAGTTGACCCTTGAACAAAATGGGTTTCAACCACGTGGGTCCACTTATATGTGGATTTTTCAGTAAATACAGTACAAGACTGTAAATGTATTTTCTTTTATGATTTCCTTAACATTTTTTCTCTATCTTCTTATAATAAAATATACAATACATCTAATGTACAAAATATGTCTTAACCGACTATGTTATTGGTCTTACAGGCAGTAGTAGGCCATTAGTATAGTTATGTTTTGGGAGAGTCAGAAGTTATATGCAGACTTCTACTGTGCGGCTGTCTGTCCTGCTATTTGCTAGGCTTCTTGTCTCTGAAGATTGGTGTATTGTTTCTCCCTACTTGTCTCTGGTCTTTCTTCCATGAATTCCAAATAGACGTGTTTGGGAACTCAATCTATCCTTCTTGCTTCATTACTTCTTTTCCGTGTTTTTATCTCTTTTGGTCACATTCCAGTTAATTGCTTCATATTTGTCTTCTAGTCATGAATTCTCTTCCTCATACAGTCAAATTTGTTGTTCAGTCTGAAATACTGAGTTTCTGTGTTCAATTATCTTAGAATATTTTTCTTTTCAAAAAACCTTTTTTGAAACAAAGACACTCTTAAGAGAATTAAAAAATAAGCCACAGACTGTGAGAAAACATTTGCAAGACACATATTGGATAAAAAGGGCCTTTATCCGAAGTATACAAAAAATCTTAAAACAGTAATAAGGAAAAGAAACAGCCCAGTAAAAAATGGAAAGAGATCTGAACAGACACCTCACCATAGAAGGTATGCAGGTGGCAAATAAGCCTATGAAAAGATGCTTCATATCCTATGTCATTAGGGAATTGCACATTAAAACAATGAGATCCTACAACACACTTATTAGAATGACTAAAATTTAAAGGACTCTGACAACACCAAATCCGACAAGGATGTGGAACAACAGGAACTCTCAGTCACTGCTGGTGAGAATACAAAATGGCACACCTCTTTGGAAGGCAGTTTGGTGGTTTCTTACAAACTAAATATACTTTGCCCACATGATTCAGTAATTGTGCCTTTTGGTATTTACCCAAAGGAGTTGAAAATTTATGTCCACACAAAACCTGCTCATGGATGTTTATAGAAACTTTATAATTGCTAAAACTTGGGATGTGCCAAGGGTGGTACATTTGTAACAACTGATGAGCCCAAATCAATATATTATTGTTAACTAAAGTCCATCATTTACGTTAGGCTTCACTCTATGTGCTGTACCATTCTATGGGCTTTGCTAAATGCATAGTGTTTTGTATCTGCTATTAGAGTACCATACAAAATAGTTTCACTACCCTAAAAATTCTGTGTGTCACCTGTTCATCCTTCCCCATCCCAAGCCCCTACAAACCACCCATCCTTGTGCTGTCCCCATAGCTTTGCCTTCTCCAGAGTGTCATTTAGTTGGGATCATACAGTATGTAGCATTTTCAGACTTATTTTACCTAGAAACATGCATTTAAAGTCCCTCCACGTCTTTTCATAGTTTGATAGCGTATTTCTTTTTGTGCTGAATAATATTCCATTGTCTGGATGTACCACAGTTTATCCATTCACCTATTGAAGACATCTTGGTTTCTTCCAACTTTTGGCAATTATAAATAAAGCTGCTATAAACATCGATGTGCAGGTTTTTGCGTGGCAAAACCACACAAAAGTTTTCAGTTCCTTTGGATAAATACCAAGGAGCATGATTGTTCAGTCATATGGTTGGGATAATTTTATAAGAAACTGCCAAACTGTCTTCCAAAATGACTATACCATTTGGCATTCCCACCAGCATTGAATGATAGTCCTTGTTGCTCCACATCCTTGTCTACGTATGGTGTTGTTAGGGTTCTGGATTTTGGCCATTTTACTAGGTATGTGGCAGTCTCTCACAGTTGCTTTAGTTTTCAGTTCCTTGATGTCATATGAAATGGAGCACATTTCATATGCTTGTTTTCAATCTGTATATATTCTTTGACAAGGTGTCTGTTAGGATCTTGGGCCCATTTTCTAATTGGTTGTTTTCTTATTGTACACAATCTAATTTAATGTAGTTTCCTATCTTCATAAATAAAGTCTCCTTCCTTGTTTCTTGCATAGCTCCTACTCCCTTTTAAAATAAATTACTAGATTTGTTTTGTTAATACATTGTTTAGGATTTCTTGCATTTATGTTCATGAGTGAGGTTTGGCCTGAGCTTTCCTTTCTTACAATGTCTTTGTCAAGTTTTGATAATAAATTATTATGGCTTCATAAGATAAGTGTTCACTTTTTGTGTATTCTTTGGTAATTTTTTCCTGTAAAGTCATCTTCCTGTGAACCAATGATTTATTTTTTTGTTACGTGTTTTAAATTATAGACTCAGACTTTCAGATTGTTATAGACTGTTCAGATTGATTATTCCATATCAGTTTTTATAAGTTTTACTTTTCTAGAAATTTATTTAATTCATCTCTTTCTCCTTAACTAGTATCTCTAAGAGCTGGTAAGTTTTGTTAGTTTTTTTAAGCACACAATATTTGGCTTGGTTAACATTTTCTATTATATACATTGCTTCTAATTCATTAATTTCTTCTCTTTATTATCTTACACCTTTTACTTTATTTTAATTTGCTAGGTTTTTATACTTTCTTGAGATAGATGTCTATCACATTGATTTTCAGTCTTTTCTAATACATGCTTTAATATTATAACTTTGTCTTTAGTTGTGTTCTACGAGTTTTGATATGTCATTTTAAATACAACTTAAATAACTTCCAATTTCCATTAGATTTCTTCTATAACCAAAGTTTGTTTAAACATGGTATTTCTGAAGTTACAAGCACATGAGAATTCTCTATTACTTTTTTTTGCTATTGATTTCTATGTGGAAATCATATTAGATGCTATTACCTTCCTCCAATGAAAATCTGAGTTTGCTTCTGCTGGGTATCTGGGGAAATAGGAATCCAGGATAAACTTTAAAGATTGATATGATTCAAACCTTTAAAGTTTAAATTGAGCTGCATTTTCTTTGATTCTCCTTGGGTATAACTCCTCAGGGTCCTAGAATAAAGCTAGAGGCATTTACCAGTCTTCTTTGGCATGCCAGGGTGTTCTATTTAGCTCCTTAAGACCATTTTATATCCACCACTCAGTTATATCCTGGCTTTGGCAAACACCTATAGAAAAACAGCAGCCTCAAGCATTCTAAGATCTCCAATTGTCCCAGGATCTTTGCATTGTAACCCCGTCTGTGAGCCCACCAATGCCCTTAAGCAGAGGTGCTTTATATTACACCTTGCTTTTCTAATCGTCCCCAGTGGAAAGGCTTGTCTGAATTTATTGAGAGTGAGATTTTATTTAGTTCTATTTCATATCTGTCTAGGCAGTTTTGATAGTAACTAGTTCTTGTCTGAGACTTAAGGACCCTCTTTGACTTCTTCAAACATATTAAACATACTTATTTTGTGTTCTGTATCTGGTAAGTTCAATACCTGAAGTTTCATGGATACAATTCTATAGTTTTTTTTTTCCAACTGTTGATTTTTTGCTACGGTATCTTCCTACCTCATGAGTTTAGGGAATTTTTTATTGTGCGTTCATTTTTCTAGGAACTTTATCATGAATTCTTTGAGTCCTGGGCTTAAAACATGTCAATACAGAAAGGATTTTCTTTTGCTGCCAATGGGCTCCCAGAAGCATTACAATCCAGAAAACATTTTAAACCAAAATTTCATTTTGTGTTTTCCCAGACCAACACGATCATTTGAGTTTTGGCCCATAATCTGCCCAATCATGGATTTGTGTTAGGAATTCTAAGGGATCCATTTCCCTAACTTCTACAACCAAGGTCTAGAGAGTCAGATATTCCTGTTGTCTCCCTCAAGGATGAATATCCTTAGTGGGGTTAGGGGTTCCAGGTAAAATTAGAGTCTCTCATTGACTTTCTAACCTTGTTCTCCAAGGTTTGTTTCTGTTCCTCCTTAGATCTGTTCAATCCCAAGCTCTAACCTCCTAGGATTAATGGCAGATTGATGTCTGTTTTGGTACTTAGATATTTCTTTTTTCTCCAGAAGCTCAGTTACATATTAAAAAGATTTCATCTAGAATTTTAAGTTTTAGGGCTGTTCCAGGAGCAGTTTCTATAAAAATCTAGTCAGCCATATCACTGATACAGAAGTCTCCCCCTTGTCATTCTGTATCTTATGATTCTAAAATGACTTTATTAATGATTATTATATTATGGTTACGTTTGTTATGCACCATCCCTTCCCTATCTGCATTTGCCTAGGCCTGTGAGTCTAGTACATTTTGACTAGAAGGGGGGAATTCAGCTATTAATCTGGATGTCTGGATGTTTAGTAGATTACACAGGTCAGTCATTTAGGTAATTAATTAGTTCTTCATCACCAAAATGTGCAATGGTGTTTAGATACATTAACAGTTTACATGTCCTGATTTGCTGCTATTGTTTTAGATGTAAGAATAATTCATTTATTTTGGTTTTGGTCCATCTTGTCATCTCACTGATGCTCTATTTTTTGTTTAAAAATACCAACGACATTTAAAAAATAGGAGACATTTTTTTAGAATTAGAGGTTAGTATAAGAGTAGAGTCAAGCTGTGGTGGCATGTCATTCTCATTATAATCAATTCCTTTCTTGGCATATTCTCTCGACGATGGGATTATATAGCTGAGCACATTAGTATCACCAATTACACTGATACATTGCTGAAACTTTCACCTTGGAGCATTAAGAAATCTTGGAATCGAAAAGTAATTTGGGATTATCAGGGAGTTTATGAGCTGGGATTTTTCTGTTATAATTTAATAATCCCATTTTATTCACAGGAGTTTCAAATGATGTACTGATATATGGTAAATACTGTAAACTAGGAGAAAATAGAAGCAAATACATTAGTTCTTATGGATAAACCAGGCTTCTTCCTAGAATTTTGTTCAGAGAGTTTCTAAATAATGAGACATGCCAAGTTTATATTAGCAGGACCCAGTGCATTTATTGTTCCACTTGTTCTACAAGTTGAAATAAAATTGAAATACATTCAGTAACATCCATGTGAGGTCAGCAAAGCATAGTGAGCACTAGAAACAAGTTTGTTACTCTTCTAGGCTCTCACTGGTTTCCACAAATATCCTTGTTATATGAAAATGACAGTCCATAGTAATTTACCTTAAGAGGGAAGTGAGGTTGATTTTCAGGAATGAGGGTATATTTGGTCTAAACTACCCACTCTCTGCCTGTTGAGCTAGCCCAACACCTGACCTCCTGACAATAATAAGAATAAGAAAACAAACTTATATTACGATACGATTTTATATTTGCAGAGAGGTTTTGTTTACCTTATCTTATTCTGATCCTCCTAAGAGCCCCTTGAGATTGACAAGGCAATAATTATGAATTCCTCCTTTTACAAATGAGAAAACCAAAGTTTAGAGAGATTGCATGATATCTCTGAGACTGAACTCCAAATATTTTGATTCTTAGCAGGGTGTCCTGTCCCCACACCAGCCTAGTGATTTGACAGGACACTAGCTGTTGCTGGAGAAGAATCCAAGTAAAACGGAAGGTAGGATCTTGGCCACATGCCCTTGGTCTGTGACATGATTCCCTGACCCTCTCATGAATTTCCTGGGGGACTTCTACATTCTTAGCTAATTCCTTAAGCATCAACTATTATTTAATAAAATAAAACGATTTAATAAAACAAAATAAGACAATACACATCAAAAACTTTTACCAGATAGTATTTGGTGAGTGCAATGAATGGGTTTGGAAAAATGAGAGAGAGTGATGCTTTGGGAATTTAT
Organism: Smutsia gigantea; assembly: GCA_032199065.1. NCBI lineage: Eukaryota > Metazoa > Chordata > Mammalia > Pholidota > Manidae > Smutsia > Smutsia gigantea. The sequence goes on from JAVSCE010018867.1 coordinate 7,652, forward strand.
TCTTTCATCTTTTGTTTGTTTATTTCTGTTGTTATTAATCAAGTTAATCTTGTTTCCTTGTTTCTCCATGGTATGAAGTTCTCTGAAATATTCCTCCTATTGTCTCCTTTGCTTATCTTCTCTTGCTTGACAATGGATGGAGATGGTTAATACAGAGGAGCACAGTGTAGTGACAAGGAGTGTTTCTCAGAGGAACCTGAGCAAAGTGACATAAGTGACTGACAGCTTTCCTTTCACTTGTATAAAGACCTGAGCATTCTTGTAAGTTAATTCGCTAAGACCTTTCCAGGTTGTGCCATACAGGTCCATGTCCAAGAGGAGATTATCTTCCTGGAACACTGATTTAGGAATTGTCCATGAGATATTCACAGTAGCAATAGAAGACAGCACTCTGCCATTCATCAGACTGTTGATTTGGCATGTTTGGACCAAAAATTTCTTCTTCTCATTGAATTTCCTTTTTTAAATACTGGGTGCTTCTCTTTTTCAGCTACCATATCCAACCTGACACAAGCCCTGTGTGGCCCACAGTTTTGGTACTGTATCTCACTGGGAATCCATGATCCCTCTGTCATTGCTCTGGTTTGTGTTTGTGCAGTTCTCAAATACAACAGCCCTTCAACTTTCTAACTGGTGTCTCTCCCTCCCATCCCCGGCCCCACCTTCCAGTGCTGAGTGGGATTGTTATAAAACGCAGTCCTAATCATGGCACTCCTTATTTAGACTCTTCTACTGTTTCCTTTAAGTTTTCACCAGTTTAGCACAGAAGACTTTCTAGATGTTGGTTCTTACCTCCTTTATAGCCTCATTTTTCATGCAGATAACCTTTGTCAAGCCAAACTAAATTCACCTGCAGTTGTCTGAAAGTGCCATGACCTTCATATATATATATACATTTGATGCCTTTGACCTTCCTGTATATGTAGTTCTTACAGTCTTATCCACCTTGTTCACCTGGCTGGCTGTTTTACATCCTCACAACCTGGAGGAAGCATGGTTTCCTTAAGGTAGCATTCCCTGCCTCTTCCCTCCCTCAGGCTGACTAAGGTGCCAGCACTTCTGTGCATTCCCTTGGCTCTCCATCCTCACCTGTCACACCACACAGGTCACATGTTACTCTAGTAACCTGTGAACTTATCTTTCTCACTAAACTACAAATTCTTGATGGAGAGAACTGTGTCTTATTTGACTTTGTATCTCCAGTTACTCTCATAGGGTCTTTTACACAATGGGCATTTAAAATGTGTAAGAATGAGCAAAAAATAACCAAAAGATATCCCAGACAGGTTATTTTAATCATCTGGTGTTGAAGGGAATCCCACTGTGCACCCAGGTGCTGGACTGATTCTAGAATTTTTAGACAGTCAAGGATAACATGGCAACATGGGCTGGAAAGCTCCTCAGCTCCTGCTGGTTATACAAAGTGGATGTCCGTGCGATGATTCAAGGGCAAGCAGGTCCTTTCTCCTTCCTGCTGCTCTCAATTCATGGAACTATACCACGAATGCAATATTTCCCTGTGACAGATTTTGTTTTTAGTGTCAAATACAACAAAAGTATAAGTGGCTACAAAGATATCCAAATCCATTCTTTAGAAAACTGAACCAGAGGCTCCTTTTAACAAGTGATTTCCATAAGACCACGTAGCTAATAGTGACATCTGGGCTAGAACCCAGGTGTCTTGGCCTTCAGTTCTGATACTTCCTATGATGATTCTGCTCTCAGTTCTGTATGTATATGGATGACCTCATGTGCTAACCACAGTGTACATTCCAAGGCCCTACCCTCAGTCATTCATAGGTGTAGGTGGATTTGGGAATCTCGAGTATATTCCATGCCCTGGGCAATTGTGATGCAGGTTAGAGATGAAAAGCTAAGCCCACTAGAGTGAAGATGTTCCCTCCTGGTATTAGTCTTCCTAGGGAGTCTGTGCATCTGTTGGATAACCTAGGTCTGTGGTTAGACTTAGATGGAAATATTTGAGATGGACAGGGATATAATCTTCTGCTTTGTGCTTTTTATATGTTATTTATTTTTTAAAGAAGGCAATATTATGCTTTCAAACTTTACCTTCTACTTAGAAACAATAAATGCCATAAGTAGATATGAGTGGAAGAACAGACAAGTACCTGGACATAACTGAGCTCAGGGCCCACTCAGTCCTCCATATGCCACAGGATACTGCTCTCATGCATAGCTGTTGGACCAGCAGTCCCAGCTGGTCATGTCATGGGGAACAGACGCTGTGGTTTGGGCTATTTTCAGCTTGATTCTGGATTTCCTGGTATTTTTTCCACAAGTGCATCACAGAAGAGATGCATCATCACTTAACCACAGGATTTCCAACCTTATTTCAGAATTTCCTGATATTGTTTAATGTTGGTTCCTCTTTCTTCTAACTAGAACCCTCAACCCCTCTTTTTCTTTTTTAAAGGAGACTGGACTGCTTTCTTTTAAACATAATAAAACCTTCACCTTAAGTAGAAAACTTCTAAAAAAAGTATTGTTATAGACTATAGGGAGCTCTTTGGGGTGGAGATTTTCTGTTTCTCATATTATCTCCTTGGTTTCAAGGCCAAGCACCATCTGTCTTCAGTATTAGTGGAGTGGAGTTTTCCTTGCAGGTGATCATTTGGTTCATAACACTTTAGAGTGAATGAATTCATCTCTCCAAGCTGAAGGTGATCTTAATGAACATCTGATCCAACGTTTTTTTTCATGTGAGGAAATGAAGGTCATGAATGGGATGGAAGAATAAGAGGGTGTTGAGTGCATATGAATAGAGAGGGCTCCAGGTAGGAAGAAAGGGAGATGTTAAGTTTCAAAGAGCATTTTTGATTCCCTGGTTAGCCAACCTCACAGGCTTGCCTCCCTAGGGTCTGCAGACCTGTAAGATAATGACACATCACTGGGAAGATTGGTTGAGATTCCCCAGGGTTTTAAATATAGGTGATCTCTTGATGGCGCTCTGAACACTTTCATTTGCTTTCCTGTCTATTTCACAAATGTGATTGAGAAGGGCAGCAAGTCTCAGCACATTCATAACTCACTTATTTTGAAGGGAAGAGGTTGGGGTTTTAACTAATAGTGGAATCATTTCTCTTGGCTAGAGAAGGGAGCCTCATTTCAATTTATCCTGGGTCTCAGTGTTAGCACATGTCCTTGTGTGTGTATATATTTTAAATGTAGGTGTATAAATACACACTATATGTATATGGATGTGTGTGTGTGCATACACTAAGAGTGTCTGTCTGTCCCTGAAGTTGTGGTTGTTACCTGATTTTATACTGTTAGTGTCTTTTGTCATCTCAGCTGAGGACTCCTTACATTTCAATCCAGTGGAAACTATACTCCTTTGACTCCTCACTGACTCTCTAGACAAGGACACTGGTAGGAGAAGTTGGATTGGACACTAAAAGAAACTTAGATGGGGATCTCTTATTAAGTATGCCAAAATAATAGTTTGGATATTCTATCCTTAATTATAACATATTCTCTATTAAAAGAACAGGAATTTCAACATCTTCTAACCATGCCTTTAAATGTGATAGTAAAAAAACCTTAATGTAAACTAAATCTTCAATATCCTTTAACACCTTTTCCCTTTTCCACTCCCTTCCTTCTTATCTAATATTAAATCTTTGACTCAAAGACTCTGCAGGGACTAGTCACGAAGAGCTGACATATATGCAGAGTTACAACATGGCTGAGCTGTTTGTCTCTATTTCCTAATCTCATTCCCTCAACTATCCTGTGGATTGCTTCCACCTCTCCTTCAGGTCTCTGCTCAAAACTCCTCTTGAAAAGCAAGGTCCAAATTGCATCTGGGTTTGTATTTAGGTCTTCCCCAGAGCTGAGGTTAGGCATGGTGTAGCATAGGGCCCACTCAAATGGCTTTTCACAGAACTAAAAAAACAGTCATTCCTCAAAGCAAACCCAAGCCATCATCCTTGAAGACAAAGTCTGCTTGCAACTTTTCAACTTACAAATAGAACAACTAATGAAGAGTTATGAGGAAAGACTAGCCCTACCAGATATTAAGATGCATAATAAAGTTAGAGTAATTAAATCAAACTTTATAATTAACGAAGAAATAGAAAATCAGTGAAACAGATTACGGAGTCTAGAAATGGACTTGTATGTTTTAGAATTTGACATGCAGGATTGTACTTAAAAGCAGTATGGCAAAATTAGGTTATACAATAAATTATGTTTAGATAACTAGAAATTTAGGAATAATATGTAGCTATATCCTTACCTCATGTCTTTTCTTTTTTAAATTTTTTATTAAGGTATTATTTGATATACACTCTTATGAAGGTTTCACATGAAAAAACAGTGTGGTTACTACATTTACCCATATTATCAGGTCCCCACCCATACCCCAATGCAGTCACTGTCCATCAGTGTAGTAAGATGCCACAGATTCACTGTTCGCCTTCTCTGTGCTACACTGTTCTCCCCGTGATCCCTCACACCATGTGTACTAAACATAATACCTCTCAAGCCCCATCTCCCTCCCTCCCAACCCACCCTCCCACACCCCTCCCCTTTGGTAACTGCCAGTCCCTTCTTGGAGTCTCTGAGTCTGAGGCTATTTTGTTCCTTCAGTTTTGCTTCATTGTTATACTCCACAGATGAAGGAAATCATTTGGCACTTGTCTTTCTCTGCCTGGCTTATTTTGCTGAGCATAATATCCTCCAGCTCCATCCATGTTGTTTGTTGCAAATGGTAGGATTTGTTTCTTTCTTATGGCTGAATAGTATTCCATTGTGTATATGTACTACATCTTCTTTATCCATTCATCTACTGTTGGACACTTAGGTTGCTTCCATATCTTGGCTATTGTAAATAGTGCTGCAGTAAACATAGGGGTGCATATGGCTTTTTGAATCTGAGATCTTGTTTTCTTTGGGTAAATTCCTAGGAGTGGGATTCATGGGTCAAATGGTATTTCTATTTTTAGTTTTTTGAGGAACCTCCACATTGCTTTCCACAATGATTGAACTAGTTTACATTCCCAACAGCAGTGTAGGAGGGTTCCCCTTTCTCCGTATCCTCAACAGCATTTGTTGTTCTTAGTCTTTTCAATACTGGCCATCCTACCTGGTGTGATGTGATATCTCATTGTGGTTTAATTTGCATTTCCCTGATGATTAGTGATGTGGAGCATCTTTTCATGTGTCTGTTGGCTATCTGAATTTCTTCTTTGGAGAACTGTCTCTTCATATCCTCTGCCCATTTTTTAATCAGGTTATTTGCTTTCTGGGTGTTGAGGCATGTGAGTTCTTTATATATTTTGCATGTTAACCCCTTGTTGGATATCTCATTTACAAATATATTCTCCCATACTGTAGGATGTCTTTTTGTTCTGTTAATGGTGTCCTTTGCCATACAGAAACTTTTTAGTTTGATGTAGTCTCATGTGTTCATTTTTGCTTTTGTTTCCCTTGCTTGAGATGCATTCAGGAAGCAGTTGCTCATGCTTATATTCAGGAGATTTTTGCCTATGTTGTCTTCTAAGAGTTTTATGGTTTCATGACTTACATTCAGGTCTTTGATCCATTTTGAGTTGACTTTTGCATATGGGGTTAAACAATAATCCAGTTTCATTCTCTTGCATGTAGCTGTCCAGTTTTGCCAACACCAGCTGTTGAAGAGGCTGTCATTTCCCTATTGTATGTCCATGGCTCCTTTATCGTATATTAATTGACATATATGGTGGCGTTTATATCATGCCTCTCTAGTCTGTTCCATTGGTCTATGAGTCTGTTCTTGTGCCAGTACTAAACTGTCTTGATTACTGTGGCTTTGTAGTAGCTTACCTCATGTCTTACACCAAAATTCCAAATGATTCAAACATTTATACTCAATTAACTAGGAGAAAATATCAAGAACTTAAAAAATAATTCTGCACTGGGAAGTTCTTAAGGTCTGGTATAAAACCTAGAAATTATACAGCAAAATTATAAATTTGTTTATGTTTTTTTTAAATAAGAAAACTTCAGTGTTATAATAATAATGGAAACAAAGTGAAAAAATTCGAAGGACAAAGCAAGAAAAGATGTGAATGTATATGATGAAGATATAGTAAGATATTATATCTGGGTTTGCTCTGAGGTCTTCCCTAGAACTTAGTTTAGGTTTTGTATAACCATAGAGCTCACTCAAGTGACTTTTCACAGAAATGAAGAGCAGTCATTCCTCAAAGAAACCCCAGCCATAAAGAAGATGGCCTACATTCTTACAAATCAAGAAGAGGAAATGTATAATCCAAATGAAAATACATAAAGCACATGAAGAAGTATTTCATGGAGGGAATGTGTTTCTGTGTATGTACCTGTATGTGTACTAACAAGACATTATAAATGCACAATAAGAGTTCATAATGAGTGGGTATATTCCCAATTTTATTCATAATTAAAGAAATGGAAATTGAAACACTAACATACAATTTTCACCTATTGGTGAATACTGAGTAATGGCAAGGATGTGGAAAACACACTCTCTACTTTTCAATTGTTGACAGTAAGCTGACCTCATCTTTCAGAATTTACAAAGTGCATATTTTTAAGCCGAAGATTCCATTTCTAAGACATGGTTTCACAGGTACACAAAGATATATGTACAAATAATTTAAATGTGCCATGGCTTGTAATAATAAGTAACTGGAAGTCACCTAATGGTCACTTAAAAGAGGACTTGTTAAATTATGGTCTGCCTAGGTAATATTCAGTTCTTAAAAAGAGTGAATTAGATCTGAGTGTACGGTCTAAATACATTAAGTTTAAAAATCAACTGATGGAACCATATGTTTTGTGTGATTACTATTTGAATATTTTTAAAAGTATATATACATATGTATATACAGCAGCATGTGTATAAATTGTTTCTTGAAGGATATGAAGGAAACTGTGAAGGGTGGTTACATGTGGTGAGGGCACATGGGGGCATCAGGTGGTGGGGAGAGGAAGTTTACCGTTCATCTAGACCACTCTGCATAATTGAAGATTTTACTTTGAATATGTAATATTTTTACAATGTATAACATTTAATCTCTGGTGCCAATCTCATTTAGGGCAGCAGTTTGTGTGTAGGCAGTCTAGGTATTTATATTTGCTGAAGGTTGAGGAAACCGGATGGGGTTAGAAGCACATGTGATCACTCCAGAAAGAAGGATTTCTTGATTTGTGCCACTCTAAGCCATACTGCGTCACCAAGTACCTTCAGTGGCCCTGAGATCAAGAGGAATGATTCTAGGGCACACATTCCCATCTTTCCTCTTTCTTCTTCCTCCGTCCTTTCCCTCCCTTGCTGTGGTACAATGCAAAGGGTGGTTCAGGCCCAGCGATCCCTCTCCTGACTTTTTGCGGAGTGAGCTCTGCCCTGGGTTTTGTACTAGTCTGTCACTGTGCCCAAGGTCTCACCTTCATACCTAAACCTAAATCTAACCTTAAGCCTCACCCTGAATACTAAAACATAAACCTAACTCTAACCATAACCATAACTTCCTCCTAAACCTAACTCTAAGCATAAACATATCCTCATCCTACACCTAATGGGAACACTAACCCTAACCTAAGCCACACACCTAACACCCACCCCTAACCCTCACTCTCACACACATAACCATAACCCCAAACCTAATTCTAACCATAACTCTCACCCTACACCCTAAATCTTACTGTAACCTGAACCATAAGTTCCTTCTAAAGCTCACTGTACACCTAAGCCTAACCTTACCTTTACCCCTAACCCTAAACGCTGGCCCTTACCCTCACCCACACATAACTGACCCTAAATATAAACGTAGTGCTAATCCTTACATTAGAGCTAAGCCTAACTCTCACCGTGACCATATGCTCACCCTCTACCTTACCTTAAATCCACCACACCCTAACCCAAACCCTAGGCACTAGCCCTATACCCTCACCCTCTCTTTCATCCACACCTAACCATAACCCAAAACCTATATGTAACCCTAACCTGACCATTCAAATGTAAACCTAACTCTAACTGTAAACATATACTAATTCTATACCTATCGGTAACCCCAACACTCACCTTAACCCCATACCTAAGACACAACCCTCAACCTCACAGTCACTCACATGGAACCATAACCCTAAACCAAATTAAAGCCCTAACCCAAACCCTAACCTAACTCTAACCCTAACCAGAAATTCCACCTAAACCTAACCGTACCCCTAACCCTTTCCCTCATCAGGCACCTACCCCAAAACCTTCACTCTCATTCCTTAACTGAGATCCAAAGCCTAAACTTTGCCCTAACCTTAATTCTAACATTAAATCCTAACCTAACTCTCATCATAACCATATTACCCTACACTCACCTTCAAGCCAAACCTTAATCCTAACTCTAACCCTAGTAACTAGCCCTAATCTCTAACCGTCACCTTCACCAACACCTAAGTGTAAACCTAAACCTAAAACTAATCCTAACCCTAACATTGAACCCTAAACCTAACTCTAACCATAACCATATGTCACCATACACCTAATTCAAACACTAACCCTAACCATAAACACAACTCACCCCAATCCTCACCCTCACCATCACCCTCACTCACATAGAACTGTACCCTGAACCTAATTCTAACCATAACCACACACTAAAAACTAAATCTTACTACAACCCTAACTATAACTTCCTCATAAAGCTCACATTACACCTAACCCAACCCCTAACCCTAAATTTAACCCTCACCCTCACCCACACCTAACCGTGACACTAAACCCAAATGTAGTGCTAACACTTACCTTAATGCCTAAGCCTAACTATCATCATCACTGTATGCTCATCCTCTGCTTACCCTTACACCTACCCCAAACCCAAACATCGGCACTAAGCCCTAACCCGCTCATTCTCACTTTCACCCACACCTAACCATAACCCAAAACCTAAGCATAACCCTAACCCTACCATTCAACCCCAAACCTAACTCTAATAGTAACCATATCCTCATTATCCACCTATCGGTAAACCCAACACTATACCTAACCACATGCCCAAACCCAACCTACAACCTCACCATCACTAACATGGAACCATCACCCTAAACCCTAAACTTAGCTCTTACCCTAACCATAAATTCCTCCTAAACATAACTGTACATCTAACCCTAGCCAAAATCCTTAACATGTCCCTAACCCCTCACCATTACCCTCATCTGAACCCACACCTAAGCATGACCTGAATCCTAAATATAGCCCTTACCCTAACATTAAATCCTAAATCTAACTCTTACTGTCACTATATCATCACACTACACTCACCTTCAAGCCAAAGCCTAACCCCAACTTTAACCCAAGTGACTAGCCTAATTCCTCATTCTCACCTTCACCCACACCTAAGTGTAACCTTAAACCTAAAACTTACCCTAACACTACCACTGAGCCCTAAAACTAACTCTAACTGTAACCATATTCTCACCCTACACCTAATGCAAACACTAACTTGAACAGTAACCCTGAAGTGTCACCCACACCCTCAATCTCAATCACATGGAACTGTAACCCCAAATCTAATTCTAACCATAACCCTTACACGAAACCCTAAATCTTACTCTACCCCGAACAATAACTTCCTCCTAAAGCTGACCCTACAACTAACCTTAACCCTACTCCTACTGCTACCCCTAAACCCTTACCCTTATCCTCACTCACACCCACACCCACACCTAACTGTGACCCGAAACCTAAACGCAGTGCTAACCCTTACATTAAATTTTAAGCCTAACTTTCACCATGACCATATGCTCACCCTCTACTTAACCTAAACTCACCCCTATACCCAACACAAACCCAATGCACTAGCCCTAACCCCTCATCCTCTCTTTTACCCACACCTAACCATAACCTGAAACCTAAACGTAACCCCAACCCTAACATTCAACCCTAAACCTCATTCAACCGTAACCATATACTCATTCTATAACTATTGGTAACCCCAAAACTAACCCTAACCCCATGCCTCAGACCCAACACTCAACCTCACTTTCACTCACATGGAACAGTAACTCTAAACCTAATTCTAAACATAACCCTCACCCTAAATCCTAAACATAAATCCCACCCTAACCATAACTCCTTCCTCATCCTAACCATACATCTAACCCCAACCCTAACCATTACACCTCTTCTCCCTTACCTGCACTCACACATAACCATGACCCAAAGACTAAACCTAGCCCTAACCCTAACATTAAATCCTAACCTAACTCACCATAATCATACCATCACTCTACACACGCCTTTAAGCCAAACACTAATTTTAACTCCAATCCTAGCAACTAGACCTAATCGCTCACCCTCACCTTCACCCACACCTAAGTGTAATCCTAAACCTAAAATTAAACATAACCCTAACACTGAACCCTGAACCTAACTCTACCCTTAACCATATCCTCACCCTACACCTAATGGGAACATAGAACACAACACTAAGCCCCAGTCTAATCCTTAACAATCAGCCTCACCCTCTCCCTCATTCCCATGGAACCTTAACCCCAAACCTAACTCTAAACCTAACTCTTACCCTAACCATAACATCCTCCTAAACCTAACCGTACATCTAACCCTAACCCTAATCCTGCACCTTTGCCTAACCCCTCACCCTCACCCGCAGCTGCAGTCACTCACACTAAACTGTGAATGGAAGCCTCAACCTAGCCTTCACCTTAACATTAAATCCTAAACCTAACTCTCACCATCTCCATATCATCACCCTGCACACACATTCAAACCAAATGTTAGCCCTAACTCTAACCCTAGCAACTAGGCCTAATCCCTCACACTCTACTTCACCTACACCTAAACGTAATCTGAACCATGAAACTAATCTTAACGATAACACTGAACCCTAAAACTAACTCTAATCGTAACCATACCCACACCATACAACTAGTGAGAACAATAACCCTAACCCTAACCACTAAACTTCAGCCTCACCCTCTCCCTCACACTCATGGAATTTTAACCCCACCTAATTCTAACCATAACCCTCACCCTAAACCGTAAATCTAACTCTAACCCTAAACATAATTTCCTCCTAAAGCTCACCCTACACCTAGCCCTAACCCTACCTACCTATACACAGAAATCCTCACCCTCATGATCACCCACACCTAACCGTGACCAGAAACCTAAACGTAGCATGAACATCTAAATTAAAGCATAAGCCTAACTCTCACCATGACCATATGCTCACCCTCTACCTAATCTTAAATTCAACCCTAGGTTTTAGGTTTAGGGTTATGCTTAGGTGTGGGTGAAGGTGAGGGTGAGGGATTAGGGCTAGTTATTAGGGAGAAAGCTAGGGTTAAAGTTTGGCTTGAAGGTGAGTGTAGGATGATGATATGGTGATGGTGAGAGTTAGGTTTCGGAGTTTATGTTAGAGTTAAGGCTAAGTTTAGGCTTTCTTTCATGGTTAAGTGAGTGTGCAGGTGAGGGTCAGGGGTCAGGGGTAGGAGCAGGATCAGGGTTAGAGTTAGGTGTACGGTTAGTTTTATGAGGGAGTTACTATTAGGGTAAGAGTGAGGTTTACGGTTTAGTGTGAGGGTTAAGGTTAGAATTAGTTTTTGGGTTAGGCTTCCATGGGAATGTGGGAGAGGCTGAGGCTGAGTGTTAAGGGTTAGGCTGGGGGTTAGGGTTCCATGTTTGAATTAGGTGTAGGCTGAGGATATGGTTACTGTTAGAGTTTGGTTTAGGGATTAGGGTGAGGGTTAGGGTTAGAAATAGGTTTAGGTTTATGGTTCCATGGGAGTGATGGTGAGGTCGAGGGTTGTGACTTGGTAATGAGGTTTGGGAGAGTGTTGGGGTTATGGATACATGTAGAATGAGGATATGGTTGCTGTTAGAGTTAGATTTCAGGTGGAATGGTGGGGTAACGCATACATTTAGATTTCGGGTTATGGTTAGGTGTGAGTTGAAGAGAGCATGAGGGATTAGGTCTGGTGTCCAGGGTTTGGGTTAGGATTAGGTGTGGGTTTAAGGTTAGGTAGAGGGTGAGCATATGGTCATGGTGAGATTTAGGCTTAGGCTTTAATTTGTTTCCTTATAAAATAAATAAGATTTAGCACAGAGAGTTAAGTCTTTATAAAGCTGTTGGAAGGCTGAAGGAGTACGTTCTAGGACAGTCTCTTGGAATGTCTCCTGAAGACACAGAACTGGCCTGCTAAGGAAGCTGCTGCATCCGATGCTACTATGGGAGTTATGCAGGCCTGTGTCTGGAACTTTGATCTCACTGTGCAGCAGCCTATAAATACTGTCAAGCTAGACAACAGATACCCAGACCAGCAATCCAGAGAGAGAGTCAGGTTAAGAAGTCACTCTTCACCCACTGATTATGGACAGCCAAAAGATTAGGAAATGAACACTGGAGTCTGCTGTTGGAAAAATCACACTCTGGCTCACAAGCATGAACGACCAGGAGCCATAGGGAAGGGGCCTCTCAGTTCTCCCTTCAGATCTCTTATCAGTGAAATTTATGTTGAGTCCAGATCTTTAGTTGTAAGGAAATCTTGGGAGCACAGTTTTAAGGTTTCCAGTTTCCGTGATACAGATGAGCACAGAGAAGAGATGAGCACTGAATGTTGAATGCTAAGAAAAAATATCCAGCCTTGGTGTGTTTTGAAAATTCCCAAATGCTGATGCCAGGGAGAAAGCAAAGACAGAGTCTGATAGAAGTTAAGAAAAGAATATAACATTTTAAAGGAAGTTTGGATAAAGCAGAAAGGGCAATTATCAGACAGGCACTTCAGAAGTCCCCGATGCACAGGACTGATCCAAGGCTGATCAAACATCTATAGGGGAAGAAAGGAAAGAAAATTCTCAAATACTGATCTATAGGGGACTTCAAAAGCTAAGTCAGTTAAAGGTCACAGCCCTGTAATAGGTACCAGATCATGAAAAAGACAAGTTACAACTGTGAGGAAACTCAAACATTAAAGAAACTGTATCTCCCCAGCTGACACCTCTATCTCCACACCCAAGGATGAAATTAGTTGCTGATAAGGTACTTATTATTGATCTCTGAGCCTTGAAGTTCCCGTAAAGATGGAGCATGTGATAGGATGAACCACATTATTACTCCACAGGTTAAATGCAAGGCATTGTGGTTGCCTCCATCAACTCATTAAAAAGAAATGGCCTGTGAATTAGCTCACTGTGTAATATAAGCCCTTAGGTTCCATACTGCCTAGAATTAGCAAGTAAGGAGAGATAAAGCATTATTATTCTCTGAATTTGAATCATGGACTCAGAGTTTGGAATGGTCTCTTTGAAATCATCTACTCATTTTTTTGACAAGAAGCCAAATTTTCCAAGGAAGACATGGGTGATATTATGCTTTCTTGGTCTTAAAGCATGAAATGAATCTCTGTTGCCAAGCATGCTTCAAGCCTGAGTTGCTCTGCTATCTGGGGTTGATTTTGTTTGAGCCATGAGTCAGCATTCTGAGATACGCAAGAGAAAACATTTGTATGCCTGGGAAAGTGATCTTCCTCACAAGAGGTATCTGCTTGGTGTGGTCAGAGAATGTAAAGTGAGGTAGAGGGATATAGGGCAAGAAATGGCAAGATGTGGCTGGAAAAATAAGCTATGACCTGGATACCAGGTTCTTTGTAGATGACAACTGGGAGTTTGGATTGTTTTTCTAAGTGCAACTCAGGTCATGGAAGGGTTCTGGCAGGACTATAACATGGCTGTTTCAATCATTCATCTACTCATTCATATTGTAATCAAGCATTGTTCTAAGCTCTCAGAAAACAATACAATATATTCTCTGCCCACAGGAACCTCAGAGTGTATTGGAGGACACAGAGCTATAAACTATAATTCAAAGTAGCAAGAACAGAGTCACAAAGTAATAAAGTCTGGATGGGCAGGAGAAAATCTGCAGACAAGGGAATGTTAAATGTGTTCTTTAGCCAAAGAAGTCTTTAGTTTTCAAAATGATTGTCCATGTGAACTCTTATTTGATCCTCATAGTGAAACTAGGATATACAGGTCTACCCTCACCATTTGGGAAATTGATATTCAGGGAATCCGAATGACCGAGTGAGACCCCATCTCAAGGATGGCAGAGAGTCTAAGGTCAAGCCCAGACTCTTGACAGGAACAGCTGCTTCCTGTTTGTAGGGAGGATAATTGTGTAGTATTATGGAAACTCAATAGAAAAGAATTTCGTAATTTATCAGGGTATTTAGAACAAATGAAGGCAGATTCTCAATTTTAGGGGAGAGACTATGGAAGGAAAATGCAAAAAGAGAGAAAGAGGCTTTCTAGCTAGAACAACCCCACAGTGCATTCCAAACCCCACACATTGCTTTGTACCTTCACCTATTATCATCTTTTGGGAAGTAGACACTGAACATAAAGATTTTCCCTTTGGAATGGTATGTCATGGCAGCACTTCAGTGCAGCTTCTCAATGAAGAAACATCTTCTGCCCTTGCTATTATTCTTGCTTCCTTCAGCATTATTTTTGAGCTCAAAGTTTTGGAGAAGATTCATAAGCAACCAACTAGATTAGTGATAATAAAAACTATTTTTCTCAGAGTTGTTATAAGGATTAAACAAGAAAACACTCTCCCACATTTTTTTTGGTTGGGGTCAAGGGTCTGGGAATTACAGAGTCTTATAGAGTCCCATCCATCCTCCGAGAACAACTCCAGTGACTTCCTTCTCCTGAGGAAATGGAGTATTCAGCTGCTGTAGTTGGAAATGGAGTATGGCTTGCAAGCTATACCCAGTGTGAGCAAGGTCCAGGATCCAGACACACAGAGCTGTGTGGAACTTTTCCACTTCTGTGCTGAATGAGAGCCTGGGCCCTAGAGGAGGAGAGAACTGGAATGAGGTTCCTGGCATGAACTTGTCCTGCAAACACTGAGAACCCCAGAGAAGAAGGGCTGAGCTAGCCCACATGAACATTCCAAGTTCTCTACATGTCTCTGCAGCCCTTCAAAGCGAATAGGAGATCAACAAAGAGGTCACGTCCTCTGTACCCATCAGCATAAAATGCAGGCCTTCACACCTGTGAGAAGGGGAGCCAAAGGGCGCATGTCAGGTGGCTGCAGGGGAGACAGGCAGAGCGTGCTTGCAGGTATGGCTGGTATCGTCCAGCAGGCAGTCAGCCCCGAGGTGCGGGTTATGCTGGGCTTAGCAAGCATCATGAGTGTGACCGAGAGAACTGGGTTTACTGAAGCCTCCGTAAGTGACACAAAGGAAAACCCACCTTGGGGCCAACACAGAGACAGAGCAAGAAACTTCTGGGAAAACACAACTTCTGGCATAGAAACATGGCAGATGATTAAAAAATGAAGTCAATAAACTAAATTCAGAGGTTCTGGGAAGATGGCGGCATGAGCAGGGCGGCGGAAATCTCCTCCCAAAACCATATAAATCTATGAAAATACAGCAAATACAACTACTCCTAAAAGAGAGACCAGAATTTCCAGGACAGTGCACAGCCTGCATCTGCACCTGAGAGGACTCGGCACCCCGCGAGGTGGGTAAGATATGGAGCCGCGACCCGGCGGGATCCGAGCACTCCCCCACCCCAGCGCACGGCGGGAAGAGAGGATTCAGAGCCAGGAGGGACTGGAAGTACACCCCGCGAAATAACCAGCTCTGGTGATCTGCGCTGGGAGCGCTGACACACATTGCGCGGTGCATTGGATATTAGAGAGGCAGAAGGTACAGGTTTTGAGTTGGGAGCACGCCCGGGTCTGTGCAGCTGGTGCCCCACGACAAGAGAAAAGCGCGCACGGTCTTTAGCGGTCTTGGAGAGGCCGGGGGCCCAGCGAGGGAACACAATCGCTCCAGCATGCTCAGCTCAGCGAGCTGGGAGTTCTGAGGAATTTGGGACCGCTTGGCTGGCGACTGGGAAAAGGAAGCCACACTGAAACATTACACAGAGAACAACAGACTCCCATTCGTTCCTGCCCAGGCCAGGGTTACAAAGAGCTGTGCAGCCGCGGCTGCAGAATAGTGGAACAACAGCACCACCTACAGCATCCTTACAGAATACACTCCTGGTGAGCGTTTTTTTTCCCCCTCTCTTCTCCTTTCTTTCTTTCTTTTTTTTCTCTTTTCTCTCTCTTCCTTCTTTTTTTCTGTTTTTTTTTAAGTCTTAAAGAGCCCAGCTGACAGACTTGGCACCTACCAGTGACCACTTCTATTGCCATGAAAAGACAGAGGCATATGGGACAGACAAAGATCACCCGGACCCAGACAACACATGAAAGGGAATCTGAAGGGATGGAAATGCACAATCTCCCTGAAAAAAAATTCAGAATAAAAGTCATAACCATGCTGATGGATCTACAGAGAAATGTGCAAGAGCTGAGGGAGGAAGTGAGGGAAGTCAGGAAAGACAATGCAGAAAGGAGACAAGCCATTGACGGTCTTAGCAGCAGACTGGACGAGATGCAAGAGACTGTTAATGGAATACAAATCAGAGAACAGGAATACAGAGCAGCTGAGGCAGAGAGAGATAAAAGGATCTCTAGGAATGAAAGAATATTAAGAGAACAGTGTGACCAACCCAAACGGAACACTATTCGCATTATAGGAGTACCAGAAGAAGAAGAGAGAGGAAAACGGATAGAAAGTGTCTTTGATGAAATAATTGCTGAAAACTTTCCCATTGGGGAAGGAAATAGTCTCGCAGTCCATGGAAGCCCACAGATTCTCCTAACACAAGGAACCCAAGGAAGACAACACCAAGACACATAATAATTAAAATGGCAAAGATCAAAGATAAGGACAGAGTATTAAAGGCAGCTAGAGAAAGAAACAAGATCACCTACAAAGGAAAACCCATCAGACTATCATCAGACTTCTCAAAAGAAACCTTACAGGTGGGAAGAGAATGGCATGACATATTTAATGTAATGAAACAGAAGGGCCTCGAACCAAGAATATTGTATCCAGCACGATTATCATTTAAATATGATGGAGGGATTAAACAATTTCCAGACAAGCAAAAGCTGAGAGAATTTGCCTCCCATAAATCACCTCTACAGGACATCTTAAAGGAACTGCTCTTGAGGGAAGCACCCCTAAGGCTAAAAAGACGTCACCAGAGAAAATAAAATCATAGCAAAGAAAGCAGACCATACAAATACTAACTAAAGGCAAAGAATAAAACACCTAGTATATAAAGAATGGAGGAGGAAGAATAAGAAGGGAGAGAAATAAAGAAACACCAGACTGTATTTACAATAACTTAACAAGAAAGTTAAGTTAGATTGTTAGATAGTAAAGAAGCTACCCTTCAACCTTTGGTAACCATGAATCTAAAGCCAGCAATGGCAATAAGTACATATCTATCGATAATCACCCTAAATGTAAATGGACTGAATGCACCAATCAAAAGACACAGAGTAACAGAATGGATAAAAAAGCAAGACCCATCTATATGCTGCTTACAAGAAACTCACCTTAAACCCAAAGATATACACAGACTAAAAGTGAAGGGATGGAAAAAGATATTTCATGCAAACAACAGAGAAAAAAGCAGGTATTGCAGTACTTGTATCAGACAAAATAGACTTCAAAACGAAGAAAGTAGCAAGAGATAAAGAAGGACATTACATAATGATAAAGGGGTCAGTCCAACAAGAAGATATAACCATTATAAATATATATGCACCCAACACGGGAGTGCCAGCATATGTGCAACAAATACTAACAGAATTAAAGGAGGAAATAGACAGCAATGCATTCATCTTAGGAGACTTCAACACACCACTCACTCCAGAGGACAGATCAACCAGACAGAAAATAAGTAAAGACACAGAGGCACTGAACAACACACTAGAACAGATGGACCTAACAGACATCTACAGAACTCTACACCCAAAAGCAACAGGATACACATTCTTCTCAAGTTCACATGGAACACTTTCCAGAATAGACCACATACTAGGCCACAAAAAGAACCTCAGTAAAGTCAAAAATATTGAAATTCTACCAACCAACTTCTCAGATCCTAAAGGTATAAAACTAGAATTAAATTTTAGAAAGAAAACAAAAAGGCTCACAAATACATGGAGACTTAACAACATTCTCTTAATTAATCAATGGGTTACCGATCAGATCAAAACAGAAATCAAAGAATATATGGAGACAAATGACAACAACAACACAAAGCCCCAACTTCTGTGGGACGCAGCAAAGGCAGTTCTAAGAGGAAAGTATATTGCAATCCAGGCCTATTTAAAGAAGGAAGAACATTCCCAAATGAATAGTCTAAAGACACAATTACTGAAATTGGAAAAAGAAGAACAAATGAGGCCCAAAGTCACCAGAAGGAGGGACATAATAAAGATTAGAGAAGAAATAAATAAAATTGAGAAGAATAAAACAATAGAAAAAATCAATAAAACCAAGAGCTGGTCCTTTGAAAAAATAAACAAAATAGATAAACCCCTAGCCAGACTCATTAAGAGAAAAAGAGAATCTACACACATAAACACAATCAGAAATGAGAAAAGAAAAATCACGACAGACCCCACAGAAATACAAAGAATCATAAGAGAATATTATGAGAATCTATATGCTAACAAGCTGGAAAACCTAGAAGAAATGGACAACTTCTTAGAAAAATACAACCTTCCAAGACTGACCAAACAAGAAACAGAAAAACTAAACAGACCAATCACCAGCAACGAAATTGAATCGGTAATCAAAAAACTACCGAAGAACAAAACCCCCCGACCAGATTGATTCACCTCTGAATTCTACTAGACATATAGAGAAGAAATAACACCCATTCTCCTTAAAGTTTTCCAAAAAATAGAAGAGGAGGGAATTCTTCCAAACTCATTCTATGAAGCCAGCATCACTCTAATACCAAAACCGGGCAAAGACCTCACCAGAAAAGAAAACTACACACCAATAGCCCTGATGAACGTAGATGCAAAAATACTCAACAAAACATTAGCAAACCGAATTCAAAAATACATCAAGAGATTCATACACTATGATGAAGTGGGACTCATCCCAGCGATGCAAGGATGGTACAACACTCGGAAATCCATCAACATCATTCACCACATCAACAAAAAAAAGAACAAAAACCACATGATCATCTCCATAGATGCTGAAAAAGCATTTGACAAATTCAGCATCCATTCATGATTAAAACTCTCAACAAAATGGGTATAGATGGCAAGTACCTCAACATCATAAAGGCCATATATGACAAACCCACAGCTAACATCATATTTAACAGTGAGAAGCTGAAAGCTTTTCATCTAAGATTGGGAACAAGACAGGGATGCCCACTCTCTCCACTGTTATTCAACATAGTACTGGAGGTCCTAGACACAGCAATCAGACAAAACAAAGACATACAAGGCATCCAGATTGGTAAAGAAGAAGTCAAATTGTCACTATTTGCAGATGACAAGATATTGTACATAAAAAATCCTAAAGACTCCACTCCAAAACTACCAGAACTAATATCTGAATTGAGCAAAGTTGCAGGATACAAAATTAACACACAGAAATCTGTTGCTTTCCTATATGCTAATGATGAACTAACAGAAAGAGAAATCAGAAAAACAATTCCATTTACAATTGCATCAAAAAGAATAAAATACCTAGGAATAAACCTAATGAAGGAAGTGAAAGACCTATTCTCTGAAAACTACAAGACACTCTTAAGAGAAATTAAAGAGGACACTAACAAATGGAAATTCATTCCATGCTCTTCACTAGGTAGAATAAATATTGTCAAAATGGCTATACTACCTAAAGCAATCTACAGATTCAGTGCAATCCCTATCAAACTACCAACAGCTTTCTTCAATGAGCTGGAACAAATAATTCTAAAATTCATATGGAACCACAAAAGACCCCGAATAGCCAAAGCTATTCTGAGAAGGAGGAATAAAACAGGGGGAATTACGGTCCCTGATTTCAAGCTCTACTACAAAGCCACAGTAATCGAGACAATTTGGTATTGGCACAAAAACAGACCCACAGACCAGTGGAACAGAATAGAAAATCCAAATATTAACCCAAACGTATACAGCCAATTAATATTTGATAAAGGAGCCTTGGATATACAATGGGGAGATGACAGCCTCTTCAGCAGGTGGTGTTGGAAAAACTGGACAAGCTACATGTAAGAGAATGAAACTGGACTTCTGTCTAACCCCACACACAAAAGTCAACTCAAAATGGATCAAAGACCTGAATGTAAGTCATGAAACTATAAAACTCTTAGAAAAAAACATAGGCAAAAATTTCTTAGACATAAACATGAGTGACTTCTTTATGAACACATCTCCCCGAGCAAGGGAAACAAAAGCAAAAAATGAACAAGTAGGACTATATCAAGCTGAAAAGGTTCTGTACAGCAAAGGTCACCATCAATAGAACAAAAAGACACCCTATGGTATGGGAGAATATATTCATAAATGACGTATCTGATAAGGGTTGACATCCAAAATATATAAAGAACTCATGCACCTCAACAAACATAAAATAAAATCATCCAATTAAGAAATGGGAAGAGGACATGAATAGACACTTCTCCAAAGAAGAAACTCAGATGGCCAAAAGACACATGAAAAGATGCTCCACATCACTAATCATCAGAGAAATGCAGATTAAAACCACAATGAGATATCACCTCACACCAGTGAGGATGGCCAACATCCAAAACACAAACAACAACAAATGTTGGTGAGGATGTGGAGAAAAGGGAACCCTCCTACACTGCTGGTGGGAATGCAAATTAGTTCAACCATTGTAGAAAGCAGTATGGAGGATCCTCCCAAAACTCAAAATAGAAATACCATTTGACCCAGGAATTCCACTCCTAGGAATTTACCCTAAGAATGCAGCAGCCCAGTTTCAAAAAGACATATGCACCCCTATGTTTATCACAGCACAATTTACAATAGCCAAGAAATGGAAGCAACCTAAGTGTCGATCAGTAGATGAATGGATAAAGAAGATGTACATATACGCAATGGAATATTATTTAGCCATAAGAAGAAAACAAATCCTACCATTTGCAACAACATGGATGGAGCTAGAGGGTATTATCCTCAGTGAAATAAGCCAAGCCGAAAAAGACAAGTACCAAATGATTTCACTCATATGTGGAGTATAAGAACAAAGAAAAAAACTGGAGGAACAAAACAGCAGCAGACTCACAGAACCCAAGAATGGCCTAATAGTTACCAAAGGGAAAGGGACTGGGGAGGATGGGTGGGAAGGGAGGCACAAGGGGAAAAAGGGGCATTACGATTAGGAGATGTAATGTTGTGGGGACACGGGAGGGCTGTACAACTCAGAGAAGACAAGTAATGACTCTATAGCATCTCACTACGCTGATGGACAGTGACTGTAATGGGTTGGTGGGGGGGACATGATGAACGGGGTAGTTTAATCACGATAATATTGCACATGTAATTATAGATTAATGATACCAAAATAAACTATTAAAAAAATAATAAATTCAATCATAGCACAAATAACAATCTCTGGACATGACTTTATCATAGGAAGTATAGTAGATGAACTGAACAAATAGGCTATGGTATTTTGTCATCATAATGGCAAAATCAGCGTTCATCCTCTCATCTGTGTATAACTGTGTGCATGTGTGTGTGTGTACATGTATGAGGGAGAGTCAGAGACAGAGAGAGAAAAGACATAAAGTATAAGATAGTCTTCAGAATCTCAGTGGTAATTATCTCAAGATAACCTGAGAAGGATGTATACCATAAGAATTATATCAAATAATATAACCAAGAAATCTATATAATAAAAAATTCCATTTCTAATGAACACAAAGTCCCAAATTACTAGAATCACAAGTGCTCCTGTAGCCCACAGAAGACAGGAAAAGATAAGCAGTAAGACAGTTTGGCTGAACTGTGAAACTAACCTTTTTATCAAAAGAATTGGATCTTGCCCCACGCAGTGGTGAGCGCTGAACCCGGAGGCTGAGGGAGCAACAGTGAAAGGCAGCGGCATTGACAGGAGTCCCACCTCATTCGCGACAACTTGTCTCGCCCCTAAACTGCAGGACACTCTGCATGAACATGTTCCCACTGACTCACACAGGTATTGTCACATGTTTTCAGTCATCTTAAAAGAGAAACCACTGTGTCTCAGTTTCTAACTTTGTTGGATATTAAAAATAAGAATCATTGCATAAATCATTAGAGGAATTAAACCTTATTTTTTTTAAGAAAGGTTATTACTAAACTTTATAACTCATGAATGTGTATTGCTGATTGAGTTCTGGCCTAGAAATAAATATAACCAATGAGGGCTTAGCAATGCTCCCATGAAGCACTGCTCAGACCCAGAGATGCTTGTTCATGCCAACTCTCAGAATTGGGAAACTAATGTAATGGCACTTAATGAGGCACTTTATAAGCCTCAGAAATCAGTTGAAAAAGTGAATTGCCAGTAATTGCTGTGACTAATACTAATTAAAAAGATCTCTAAGTGGAGACATGACAAGAGCATAACATTTGAATTAGACTATGCAAAAAGCCAAACTCAGGCAACCTGTGAAGATTCCAACTTGTCTCAGGTCAGTTGCTGGCCCTCAGGTTGCATCTGCCTTAAATCAGTTGCCAAGGAATACTTAACTGGGGAGTCACCCAGCAACCCTACCACCCACAATTGGAGAGAGAGGTGTCATTCACAATAATTATCAGCAGATATTTCTACAAAGTATATTAAAGGAGAAATGCCCTTAACTTTTATGCAGTCAGAAACATATTTATAGATCTAATGTTATTAAAAGTAATAAGAGTATTAATGAGGACAATACTTGAAATCTGAACTTGAAGCAATTATACACCAAGATACTAAAAACCGCATATTTGAGAAGGGCCTGGCTAGCATTGAAGAGTATGGGACACAGAGAATTTGTAGGTTATTTGTGCTATTGTTTGTTTTGCTTTTGATGTAGTGTGACTTTCTGCCTTCTTATGAAAGATCATCACTTGGCTGTGGGGACCTGCTTCTTGTAGTTCGGGTAGGGTTGACTTTGCCTCCCACCTTCCCACATGATGGTCGTTGGTCCAAGAAGAGCACTTGACATATTTGACCACAGTGATTAGGTCTCTGTGGCCCCATCAGATTATCTCTAAGGCTTGACATGTGTCTAACTGAAGAGAGAGCATTAGTCTTGTTCTGGAGTCAAGAGTTGTTAAGAATCATTTAAATCTTGAGCTTCTGATCACCATCATTCCTGCCACAGGGGGAAAACAAGCTCATGAAAATGAAGCCCATCAAAAGGAAAAGAGGAGAGATGTGAAAGAGGGACAGAAAGAGAAAAAGAGGGGGGAGAAGACAGGGAGAAAGGAGACAAATATAGGGGGAGAAGAAGAGGAAAGGTTGCCAGGCAAACTCATTTGAACACCCAGATCCAGCCATGCCTGTGTTCATGGATTTACCAGCTACTTAACTGTAGGGAAAACAGAAGTTACAGGCCAGGATCCTCATCTAATCTACCCACTGTGTACATGAGATGATGTAATAGCCTACTGCACAGGTGCATGCTTGTACACCCGTTGGCAATAAGCCATTACTGCTGGTATTGCTATAAAATAGCTCCCGCTGTGCTAAGAGGAAAATCTGCAGAAGAGAGTAAGAGAGCAGGAGAGAGGTGAGCAGAGGCTGGAGGCGAAGGCAGAGCCTGGGGCAGAGGCTGAGCCAGAGGCAGAGATGGAGGCTGACAATTCTAGTGCTCGACCTTTCCCCGTGAGAATAAAACTTGGTATGAGCCCCTTTTCATCCCCAATGCACCAAATCCAGCATGAATTTGCCTGGGGCTGAAGCCATCAGGTAAGACAATAACTTAAAAAATTATTTTGGAAAATTGTTAGTTTGAGGTTGATTATTTGAAACAGAAACAATACTGCATGAGATACAAATATTAGTCTGGAATTACACAGCAGTTTCTGAATAGCCATGGGAAAAAAATATTAACCACATCAAAAAAGACAAAATTCATTTGTCCGCACTGCTCAAGGTTTTACCAATTATTTACAAGAGAGACTTGAAATCAATCCCATAGTATAAAAGTACAGAAGTATGTTTTATTTATAGTAGCTAGATTTTATTACTTATGTGATTATAGCTAATAATACAGCCATATATAGAATACTAGATAAAGCTCTACAGTTCTCATAGATTGAAGAGAACCGTAAGATTAAATTAAATTTCCAATTTGTTTAGCCGATAATCTAAAAACATATCAAAGGTAGGGTAGCAATACAGGGCAGGAGCAAATCCTGTTAGTTCTAATCAAGGGTGTCCTCAACCCTCACAAGACATCCAGTTGCTAGTCACCTTGTTCCTGCAAGCGAGGATCTCTCCAGATATAAGAAATTCAGTTCTTGCTATCCCACTACCATCTTATACTCTGGGTTTCTCTTTTCAGCTAGAGCTAACATCAAATTTCTATACATTTTGGTTGCAGAGAATTCCAGCAAGCTCCCCTTATTCTTAAATTCAGCATCTTCAAGCTATGCCCTCCTCTAAACATAGAAACAAGAGTCATTCTCCACTAATGTCTCTGCCTTCAGATTTCCAGTGTTTTGGAAAGCCCATTTACCCCATTCATGTCTTGACTCAGATGTAACATTATTTTAATACAGAGTCTGGTCTGACAGTAAAGATCACAAATCAATTCCCATAAAATTTTAATTTCCAAAATGTAGTTTCCATCACTCTAAATCAATATTTTATTCTTATGTTTTGAAGTCTCAGATTAAAGAAGAAACTGCTTCCGATATTTTTAAAGGTGGAGGTCTGAAATGAACACACCTCAAATAATAGTTTCAACTATGTTTTTGGTTCCTAAAAAAGCCAGACTAATTTAAAAACACTCCATACAAAATATGGAATTTAATACAATTTTTGTCAGAGTGTGTCATATAGTATCACAAAATAGTTGTATATTTAAATTTTTTGTTACGGGAACAGAGGAAAGAATCATTAATTTGGTTTGCTTGGAGAAACCGTAAGTTATAATGATCAGAATCATCATCTTTATCACTCAAATATTTATTGAATGTTTACAACTCTATTATGTGGGTACTATTACAATGGTCATTTT
Source organism: Smutsia gigantea (assembly GCA_032199065.1). Taxonomy (NCBI): domain Eukaryota; kingdom Metazoa; phylum Chordata; class Mammalia; order Pholidota; family Manidae; genus Smutsia; species Smutsia gigantea. Next base: position 32,781 of record JAVSCE010018867.1, read on the forward strand.
ACAGATAAAAAAAAAAGTTCTGAGGAATTTATTTTAGGATCTGCCTCTCTCCTGATAACACCTAGAAATTTTACACAGGACAACTAAAAATAGGAGAAAAAAGTGAGCAAGGGATTGCCAAGCAGCCTGGGATCATCTGCTGACATGAAAAAAATCAATACTTGGTTTTAACAGTGGCAGCAGAATGAGAGAAAAAAATCTTCGACCCTCACAAACTGGAGCATTAGACTGAAACTTCTTGGGCATCCAGGATCATAAAGAAGAATGTCCACCCCAAGCCTCTTCTTGGGCTGGAGAAAAAAAAATAGGAGTTTTCCAGATAATTTATAATTACAAGCAACCATATTCATTTATTGCTGTCATAAATTTCCACAAACTAGTGGCTTAAAACACAGATTTATTCTTATAGAGTTCTGGAGGTCAGAAGTCGAAAATGGGTCTTACAAAGCTAAAACCAAAGTAAGAGCAGGAATGGAATCCTTCTGGGGGATGCGGGGGAGCACCCACTCCTTGCGCCTCCGAGCTTCCCGAGCCTGCTGCTCACTGCTTCCTCCATCTGAAGGCCAGCTGTGAAGCTTCTCTTCTCTCTAGCTTCCTGCCTCTCTCTTAGTAGGTTACATCAGGCCCACCTGGATAATCTAGGATTCTCTCCCCATTTCAAGATCCTTACCTAAATCACATCTGCCAGATCACTTGTGTCATGTAAAGTAGCATAGTCGCAGGATGTGGGTGTCTTTGTGGACCATCATTCAGCCAGCACAGTGGCCCTTGAATTGAGTCTGGGGGTTGAATTTAGACTGGCCCAGGGAACAATCTAAATCAATCAGGGAATCAGGAACTTGAACTGACAGAAGCAGATATAAATCATCTCTGGAAGAATGCACCTTCAAAATAGTTTTTAAGAAAATGAGGGAAGACTTTAAAAAGTTATAGCAATTAAAGTGTTTTTCAATGTGACAGAATAGCACACTCTGAAATAAATTGTGCATACATGAAAATTTAATTTATAACGAATCTAGCATTTCAGGTCACTAAAAATAAAAACTCTGTGTGCTTGAATAATTAGAGTTGTTATTTCCTCACTGAATGCATAGAAATCAACTCCAGATATATTAAAGACATAATTGTGTAAAGCGTACGCTAAAACGTCAAAGACAAATACAAGAGAACATCTTGATGTCCTTAAGCTAGTGAAGGATTTCTAAATCAAGATTAAAAATATATATACATAAGGGTCAAATACTGATAAATTGATGTGGCAGTTCATATTTTCCTAATGACCACAACAATATCCCCATTCCACATGCTCTTCTCATAATGTGACCTGGACACTCTATCCATTGAGATGAGGTCTATGGCCTCTCTCTCTGAAAAAGGGGAGGGCTTTTGTGAACTTTTTGATCAAAGGCTATAGCAGAATCGACACAATAAAATTCCAAGGCTAGCTCATTAAAGGCAATGCAGTTTCCATCTTGATTGCTGAAGCCTCCAACTGCCAAAGAAGAAGCCCAACTGTCTCATGTTGTTACACTGTGAAGAAACCTGAACAAGACCCTACAGAGGCATCACACAGGGGAATTCTAGCCTACACGAAAACAGAAATGCCCAGTTAGCTTCCCGCTGTCCCAATTCCAGCTGCCATCCCACTGCAACCACACAAGAGACCCTGAGTCAGAAGCACTCGGCTGAGCCCTGCCCTAATTATGACCCAAAGAAACCATGCGCTATAACATTAACTGTTATTGTTTTAAGCTACTGAGTTATGGGGTACTCTTTACACAGCACTAAAAACTGGAACAATCTGGCTATATTAACACTGAAAAAATTCATTCATCCAAGATACCATAAAGAATGGGAAGAGCGCACAGACTACAAGATGATACTTGCGACCATACACCCAACAAAACACTGCATGCTGTTCATGCAAAGAACTTCTTCAATCGATTAAGGAAATCAAGCAATCAAATAGACAAATAGGCAAATGATATGATCAGCCAACTCAGGTGAACAGTACCACTTCAATGGCAAGTACCTTGTGAAGAGTTGCCTAATTTAGCTGGTAAATAGGAAAATATAAATAAAAATAAAAATGATACCACTTGGAAAAACTTTGAAGTCCAACAATAATAAAAATTAGCAGAATATGGAGACTGAGGGACTTTCCTATACAACTGGTGGGTAGATAAATTGATGTGATTGGTTTAGAGAATTAAAGTTGCAAACACATACCATATGACTCAAATTCCACTCCTATGTATAAATCCTAGAGAATTTCACCCACTTACACAGTAGGAAGTGCATGTGAAAATATTCGTAGCAACATTGTTTTCAACAAAAAAAAAACCTAACAATCATAATGTCCAACACAGGAAAATCTGTAATAAATTAGAGCATATTCATAAAAAGAATTGATACATCACAAAAAAAATAGGTGAACTAGAGCTATGTGCTTCACCATGGATGTATCTCACAAATACCTTGAACAAAAGATGTAAGTTGAATATATATGTTGTTTTTCATATGAAATTTCTGATGCATAATTATGTGTAAAAGTATCAATAAATGTATAAGAAAGAAACATCAAATTCAGGATAATGTCACCTCTGGGTAGGCGATAGGCGGGTTGATCAGAGAAGGCTATAGGAGACTCCGGTGTTGTCAATATTTTATTTTAAGTAGTAGTACACATGTTAATATCCATTACATTTTTCTTTAGAATTTTGTGTGTCTTAAACATTGTATAGTAAGTGATATTTTCAAGGCTATAAGCAAAACAAGACATGGAGAAAGGTTAGCATTGAAAATGATGCTCAGGAATAGAAGCTTGCCTGCCTGGAGGCTTACATCCATCCATGGAGATCCAGACTTAGAGAGCTACCAAGAAACATGAGACAGGGGACGACTGGTAGTAAATGGACAAAACGGAGGAGATGACTGCTTTCCTGGCTCTTACTGCAGATTCCTTCCAGGCTGACATCCTCTGGCAATATTTGCAGCAGAATTGGCTGTCACTCTCTTTAGAACATTAAACTCAAGTCAAGTTTCAACTGCAACCTGCTGTCTCCAATCATCTAAGTTAAAGTCTCACCCAGAAGATTCCAGAAAGATGATCATGTTTCTATGTGATTCTTATACACATGATTCACAAAACCACAGACTTTTCATATGATCTCTCATTTTTCTGTCTCATGAGAAATGCAAAAAAAAAAGCAAATCCTGCTGTCTGGGACCTGGTGTGACACTTGCAACTAGGCTTCAGTGTTGTTTGAAGCTGGCCTGGCATTCAAGCTAGGCCATGTTATTCTGCTGTTGGACATAAACAATCTCATAGAACACCAATATCAGATGTGTTCACTGACTCCATGATGATAAACTGAAACAAATCATAAATTTTCCTAAGCACAGAAAAACAAAATCACCATGCAACCCACAAGAGACCAAGCATTCTCCTCTCCTGAAAAACACAAGTGATAGTTTTTTACCAATTACAGCAATATCCTTGCTCTATTCTGCCCTTCCTATAGGTAAGATTGAGATACCCTATCAATTGTTCTGTTTTTTTGACAGCACCCAATATAGAGCAAATCTTCACTTGCTTAGATATTGCAAAAATCACCTAACCAAAGCCCAAATCTTATAATAGGATCTCTGACACCCTCTAACTGATAGATCCTGCAGTTCCTTCTGATGTGTGTTCTGTCTCACTGCAATGAGTAATAAACCTAACTTCTTCAGCTACAGGTAGGTTCCTGGTGATTTTTGGCAGAGAACTTTGACATTGACTACCACCTATCTATAAGGAAAGCCAGTTACAACTGACCTGTTGGAGAGAAATCACATTTCTCAAGCTGTTCAGAAAGTTATGCCTGCCACTTTGTGGTACAAAGAAGTTGATAGGGACCTGAAATACTGAACATTGCCCCATGTCAAAGGTGTAAGTAATAATCTCTAGTTTCGTGCAGTTTTCCCCTCTTTGATCATGAGTATAAACATGTAATTGTTTCTATTTGCTTTTATTTTTCATCTGAGCAGAATCCAAGAACTAATTTTTTCATGTGGCAGGGTGGGCGAGAATGATATATAACCTGTAAACATCACACAGCCATGAACAGCATGTAAATGGGCATCCAAACCCAACACTGTCTAAATCTAGAGTCCTCAGTTTTTCACTGTGCCATCTTAAAGATGATTAGTAAGTGTGGTAGAGAAAAGGGAGGAAGAAACAGAAAATGGCATGTGTGAAAACATGCAGGAAAGGCAGTCTCTTTGGGTTCATGGCATGGCGAGTATTGAACTGACAAGAGGAAGCTTGGTGGACTCAGGGCACATGGGAGAGGAATGATCTGGGAATTTTAGGCAGGGTTGCATGTGTTAGGTAGTAATTTTGGACTACAATTTTGTAGCCAACAGGCATTTTAAGCCATGGGTGGAGGCCAAGGTGTGAGATGATCAGGGCTGTTTTAAGATGGTAACTGAACAAAACAAAAGATGTATTAAAGAGAATGAAGAATTGATAGCCTATGGAAAGCCCATTCTATGAAATGTCTTGAAATTAGCACCAAATGAGGTATTCTTTGTGTAAATCTCTCCACATACAGGTGAGACAGCTTTGCTGTTATTTCAATGCCCATGGGTCTTAAACAACCATAGTAAACCTTTCATAGTTCAGAGAGTTTTAATGTAGCTCAGTTAAATTATGAGTTCTAATTAGGGCTTAATTAGAAATAGAAAGCAGCTAGTTAACGATGGGGCTTCCTATAGCTGTTGCAAATCTCCATCTGCATCTTTTAGATTTTCAAAACCCTCTATATGCTGAATTAAGGAAGAAAGTGATTCTGAATATATTCTGCAAAACCCATGGGTTCCATGAATCACCACTAGGAAATATTGGAGAGAAACATCATAGAAGAGCCTCTGAATTTGTATTTATGCTTCCCTTCCCAAGCCCTATTTAAAGCCTACACCCAGAAGCCCAAGGTGATGGGTAATAGATTTAATCTTGATTAAATTTAACACTAATCAAATGATAGGAACTGAAAAGAATGGGATTTTGAGCTGTGTGTCAGCTCAACAGGGAAGAGCATTGGTAAAGGCTTTGACAGATGAGCTACAAGAAGGTGAAGCTGGGACATACATCAGTAACTAAGCACCTGGAAGCAGCCTCTCTTAGCAGAAGACACAGCAATCAGAACAGGGGCTGCAGTAAGCCTTCTGAATGCTTGATTTATGTATGCTGCCCAACATAAAATTGTTTCTGTACTTATTATGTATGTCAGAAGCATCCACATTGTCTCTTGAAGAATGAAATTCCTCATAGCAATATAAGAAAAACAGCAAATGTTGAGATTTTTTACTTATAAATTTTACCTATTAGAAGCAACAGTTTTGAATGCTGAATTTTTGAATTATAAGAGATAGGCTTTGCTGAAGGAAGAAAAGTCTCTTGAGAATCAAAGAGAACACTCTGAAAGGGAGAGCTCTAGGTTGGAAAGACTGCCTGGACTCAGTGAGGGTGGCCTGGACTGGGAAAGATGGGGTGAGCCTGGAAGAGATTCCCTGAACCACAGAGACAGTGGCCTTATGGGGAGAGGCAGATTTGGCAGCACATTGGCTTGAGAGAAATGTTAAGTGCTTAGGAAAAAATGTTATATTATGCATCTATATATGCATTTATATTCTGCATAGAATATAGTCATTAAGAAATTTGTGTGTTGAATTCTGTTATTTTATGTACTTGAAAATATATTGCATGCTATGTCAATTGAGTGTACAAAGTACATGTTTTAGCAGAACATGCCAGAGTCATGATGTTATTTACAAAGACACAGGGGAGCTAAGGCAGAAGGTCTGTTTTGGATTCAGCCATAAGAGTCACCTGAACAACCAACTCAGTTGGCATTTGGTCCTGTGTGCAGAGATTCACAGCACTCTTCTAGGATGCCCTCCCCACCCTCACTTACATGGCACCCCTACTTCATGCTGATAACATTAAAGTGAGCTTTGAGGATAAGGGCATAAAAACAGAAGAAAAAGTAAAATCATAAGAGATTGACAGGTCACTCAAAGGGAACCCCAAGACTGTATGCCAAGATCATGTTAGACACAACTGTCTGTCACTACTCCCTCTGGCTTGGTCACACCAGGACAAATAAATGTGTATTTGTGAGTACACTGCATTCCCTCTCTTGTCTGTTGCCTTTGCGTGGAAAGAAATTACAGAACTGAGGTGGTACATCATAATCTATCATCATCACAAATTTGCTTTTTTAAAAGGACATTTTAACACACACCAAAAAGAAATAAAAGGTAATCCTTTAAATTTAGCTTTGTCTACCTTTTGCCTCTCAGTGACAATGTTGTCTTGTATTTTGTGAAGAGGTATTTTGAGAAATGCCCTCAAGGGATACAGCTTCCTTAAGTGAAAGGCAAGAATTGGCAGGAGGTGAAGTTGACCTACAGTGGTGCACAACTGAACCTCATTCAGTCCTGCAGAGTACCCCATAACTCAGTAACTAGACCTGGAAACAGCCCTTCAGAGCTATCCCAGACTGAACCTTGGGGCTAGGCCTGTGTGTCCTGCCTCAATCGTCATAGACCACAGACCATGTCAAGGGGTGTAACTTTGGGTGGGGCAGCTCCCTCCATCTGAGGGCAATTTCAGTGAAGGGTGTAGCCATGATCCACTGGAAGCCTGTATTTCCAGCACTGGGGTATAAGTGTATCAGCCAAGAATCTCAATACATGTTACAAGCTTCCACATGAAGCATGATCAGTATTTGCTTCCAAGTATTAACGTTAGAAACCACTGTCTAGCCAACTTTTCGATTCTGTCATTTGCAAAGACTCAATGAGTGCAGGGAAGGTCTCCCCTTATTGCTCCACCAGCCTACTAGCTTTCATTCACAAATTGTAGTCCTTGACTATGAATTACCAGGAAGCTCTGGGTCTGCCTGGAACGTGATGGATGACCACGCTGGGGATTAAAAAAAAAAAAACCTACATCTGTTTGGATAGCTAGGAAATCCTGAGAGGATTAGGAGAATGGGAGATTTCTTGCTTAATTTTCTTTTTCCTAGGATTTTGTGTGCAAATAAAGGTAAGCCACTTTGATATAAGGTCAGCCCGGACAACTGTCACACATGCTGTGGACATGGAGTTCCAGATGGATGCCCTGCAAATCACAGAAGCAGGAATCCAGCAGTGGTGGTGCGTGCTGATGGGCACATCTTTCCTGTCTTGCATCCTTTTCATCATCGATTAAGAAAGAAAAATCAATTTGCTGGCCTCCAGTGGTTACTAAGAAAGCAATGGCTTTCTTCAGTTCATCCAAACTAAATCTTATAGTGGGATAGACAGACAACACAAAAGATGGAAAAGGCTCCCATAAGAAAAAAGTGTAATTTGGGAGGAAAGTTAAAAATATATAATTTTTGAATATATACTTAAAAATATAAAATATTTAAACAATATGGATATATACTTATGCATATGTATATATGTATATACATGACTTTAATCTTGTAACATTTTCTTAATCTGTTTTTTCTTGAGTGTTTTCTTTTAGGACCTGTGATGTCTTCTGCAGATGAAATGTTCATCTGAAGTTCAGAAATTATTTCCAGTTCACATTTTTTCCCCTCTGGTTTAAGGTAAACTCAGTACTTTTAATTTTATTAAAAGTAGTGTATATGGACTGATGCACTTTCCTTAAATTACTTGCTATTGATCTAGTCATCTTTCTGTCTGAGCACATCTAGAGAGAGAAATCTTGAGTGGTGTTTACTAGTTGTTAATGACAGAGTCTTCTGTGTTGGAATTCAATGTAATTTTTACTTGCCTCATATTTTTTCTATTGCTGGCAATGTTTTAAATAAGCATATATTGTTTTTACAAAACAGTAAGCTAAATGGACCTACAACTTAAGAAGAAAATAGAGGAGGAGGAATGTGAGTTTCTTCAAACCTTATTTCTTCATGAGCAGGTCATCTTTTTATGCTCATTTAATCACTTCATCCTCAAGGTGACGAAGTGAAAACCCTAGACAGGTAGTCCTGTCTTTGATCCAAGAGAATGTCTGAAAATTGGGATAGTTGGAAACACAGTATCATGAGGTAGGGCTCTTTTATTTTGTTTAATTTATAGTCTTAATTTGTATATCTCCTCAAAATAAACCTCCTGGAGGGAATATAAAATATGGATGGGAAAACAAAGTGATTCAAATGAGCCCCCTACTGAGGTCACCCTGGAAGCCCCAGATTAATGACCTAGTGCAAAAGAGGAACAAATTTTAATTTTATAAATAGGATAATGGTTAATTTCCTTAATGTTTCTTGCTCTGCTTTTGGAATTTAGGTTTTTTTAATTACAAAAAAAAATTCTAGAAAGTGGGAAGAATAAAGCTCGCAATTTCATCTCCCAGAGGCAACTACCCATTAGTGTTTTAGTTTAATTCAGGGTATTCTTTTTCCTAAGCATTTTGGCTAGTACTTGAGATCAAGCTGAATAAGAAATGGTTATATTGTTTTTGCTGTATAACATGATATATTGAAGTTTCTTAGGAACATAACTTTTTTTATTATACAGATAATATGTGATTATTGTAGAAAAAGTTGTAAAATATAAATAAAATCAATAAAAATCACCTTGCCACTTAGATATAAAAATTCTTGTTATATATACTTACAAGGTTTTTTAAAAGGGTAAAATATTTAAAACCTTCTGAGTAGTTTCTTATTTAACAACAGATCATAAACATCCTAGATACCTCTAATTTTTTGCTATTAAAGAACCAAAATTAAAATGTTTGAAGGTATATCCTTGTTTATGTTTAATATTTGTCCAATTATTTCCTCAGGAGAAATGTATAGAGTCAAACAACATTTTTAAGACTATTTCCAAAACTTTTGAAAAGTTGTATAAATGTGTAGGTTTACTGGAAGTACCTAAGAATGTACATTTCATAAGCCCTTAGCAATTTTGTATCATTACCATGTTTAGCTGTCTAGTCCAGTAGGAAAAATGGATCCTTTCTCATTGTCTTAATTTGTATGCCTCTGGCTGCTATCAAAGCTAAAGAATTTCATAGAATTACGGACTACAGTTTTCTTCTATTTCTGACATTAATCTGTTTATTTACATGCTTATGTTGTTACTAATTTATATTATTTTAAAATATTTACAATATTACTCCTTTATAATGTTTTTAAAATGCATTTATAGGTATTTATTTTATAACTGAATTGGCTAATATTAGAGAGTAAAGTTAAGAAATATTTGATGATGATAGAACCTTTGTTCTTACCCTGGTTTTAATGAGAATAAATCTAATCTTCTGATTATTAAGCATGCCTATTAATTTGAGATTGAGACAATAAAAGTTAATCAGTAAAATAAGATTAGAAGAAAATTAAATTTATTTTTAAATAATCAGGATCTCTTTCAAATTTTATCAAATGTCTTTCAATATATTTTTTCTCTTTTTCATTTATTTATAATATATATGGCATCTAGTTATTTTTCCTACATTGAACCTCTTTGCATTCTTGAAATTCACCCTGCTTGGCATTGAATGTTTGAATCTGTTCCATCTGTTCTGTTCTCATTTTCAAAAATACCAACTGTGCACATTAGATTGTCTTTATTTACCTTTTGTATCTATTATTAAACACCTTTATTCTTTAGTGTTACTAGTTTTATATGATTCCCCAAGCCATCCACCCTATCCATGCTAGAGTTTTCATTACTTTTCTACTCTTTGTTGCTTTCATTCTGTGATGTCTCAGGTTTCACTTCCTTTTCTGAGCTTTTCCAACTTGTTTTTCAGATTATTCTGTTAATCATATAGTCTCTCTGAGCTTTTGTTTTTAGAATTTATATTATCTGTAATTTTTGTAAGAATATAGAGAACTATTAAACTGAAGCTCTCCTATGTTTCTTTGGGTAATTCATTTTACAGTGTATAATGTTGATTTCCTTTTAAGATTTTTATCCATCTTTGAATGATTCATCTGCCAGATTCTAGATGAAGAACATGGTGTGGTGGAAGGGGATAGGAACTGCAATATACAGCCTACCACTAGTTATCTCCTTAACCTTCTCACTAAACCTTTTAGTGTCTTCGGGAAAAAAATGGTGGAGTTGGGAGTGGGCAGGTGCAGAGGACTATAGTTAAAAACACAGACTCTCAAGTCACCCACTGGACTCCAGTCCCAATGCTGCGCCACTTACTAGCTCAAGGTCAAAGAACTAGTATTTTTTAATTCTCTGTATTTTTGTTTTGTCATCTGTAAGACAGGGGTAGTAATAACTCCTTTATGAAAATTAAAGAGGACAGTATTTAAACTAGAGCAATTTCTACCATATACTAATATTTGTATAAAGGGCAACATTATTATTAGCCTTTATTGCCTTGTGAACTTTCTGTTGCAATCTGCACCCACTACCAGCCTTTCCTTGGGTCACTCTACCTTACCCCAGGCACCCACCTCAATTAGGAGGGCTGGTTAGAGACCATAGAAATGACATGCAAGAAGACGGAGGATGAGGTATTAACAAGTAAAGGTGATGCATGGGCCAAGTACATGGCAGAGGTGAAAAAGTACAAAGCCCACCAGTGTGGCGATGATGATAAAACTCGGCCCCTGGTGAAATGACCCCCTTTCCCCGCCTGCCCATGGCCTGGGACTCTCTGCGATGTACATAACTATTTAATGCAGCGGCAGCGGCGGCAGCCTCTCCCCACCCCCCAAGGACTTATACGCAGAAGGAAAAAGAGACGCTTCCCGCAGCCGCGGATGGTTCTCCAGGACTCTTTTTTTACCTTGAGCACTTACCTCCTGAGACTTCATAGAACAGTGGTTTACTGTCCCCTCCCTTCCCCACCTCCTTGATCTCTCTGGCTCTTCCTGTTTTCCACTTCTCACTCCACCTCCCTCCCCTTAGCCATCACTTCTGGGAAGTAAAGAACTTGACTTAGTACTTCCTCAACTTTTTGTGGCTTTGAACTAAATCTCCATAGGGACATCCCACATCTTCCACAACTGTTCCATTCCTCCAGCTGTAGTGAGGAACTCAGTGGATTTCCCTTTTTAGGACTAACTTTAAGTCTGTATCTTGTAGGAGGTCAGGAGCACCTCTCAGCTCTCAGCAAACTCTCTCTTCTCAGTAGAGAGATCACATATTTGGCCAATGCTTTGTGGTTTAAAATTGTAGTAAACACCATTTCTTTTTATCATTGTAGATGGTAAGTTACTTTTTTCTTGCTGTTTTGGTATGTTTTAAGAAAAGGAGGGGAACAAATGTCTTAACTTGAAGATTTCTACTGGAAATCTATAATAGTTTCAATAGCTTAAGAATGGTCTGTAAGAATTCACCTGTAAAGTGCTCCTAATCAATGGTGAAGCCTTAAAAAATCATAAAATCCAGCATGGTCATTATATCAATGATTTGCATTTCCTGCTTAAGATGTTTTATTAGTTGATATTTTTCAAAATCTGTTTCACTGAGCTTTTCTATTATTTTTCTGTTTTTTTAATTGCTCTAATGTTTCCTTTTATAAAGAGGGAAGAAAAAGAGGTTATATCCTCTTTCTTGTTTCAAATACGGTGCATGTGGGGTTTCTGTCTCTCATTTGCACTGACAGGATTTTGGCTATTTATTGGCCTTTCCAAAAAGCCTATTCATGGTTTTATTTATTTTTCCGCTTTTATCCTTAATTCCATCTTCTATTTTCCTTAGCTTAATTTTAAATTTTTGTTAGATTCTTGAATACCTGGCTTATTTTTATTCTTTATTGTTAATAGTAAACCATTTGTATATAGTATATTTGTATAATAGTGAATCATTCTGCTATAAATATAGGCTGGTAATGCTACATCATTTCCATATTTTAATGACAATAAAATATTCTATGGTTTGAAAGATTACAAACATGTTTAACTATTCTCATTGTTTGTAGATTTGTTCCATTTTTTGAGAGATTTTAAATATCTTTTTTATAATTACTTTTCAGTAATTATAAATACCTTATAATTTTATTAACAATACTACTTTTTTGGATGTAGTAACAATACATATTATAAAAACTTGAGTATTTCATAATAGCTAAAATAACTCTCCACTAAAGAATGTAGAATATAATTTTAACTGTTCTTCAGCCTTTAATGGAGTTAAGTATTTATTTTCAGAACACTCTGATTTTTTTTATTAGAGTATCATTGATATACAATCTTATGAAGGTTTCACATGAGCAACATTGTGGTTTCAACATTCACCCATCTTATCAAGTCCTCCCCATCCCATTACAATCACTGTCCCTAAGCGTGGTAAGATGCTATGCAGTCATTATTTGTCTTCTTTGTGCTGTACTGCCTTCCCCGTGACCTATCTATATTGTGTATGCTAGTTATATTGCCTCTTAGTCCCCTTCTCCCTCCTTCCCTGTCCCCTTACCTTTGGTAACCACTAGTCCCTTCTCAGAGTCTGTGAGTCTGCTGCTATTTTGTTGCTTCAGTTTTGCTTCGTTTTCATACTCCACAAATGAGTGAAATCATTTGGTATTTGTCTTTCTCCACCTGGCTCATTTCACTGAGCATAATACCCTCTAGCTCCATCCATGTTGTTGCAAATGGTAAGATTTCTTTTGTTTTTATGGCTGAGTAATAGTCCATTGTGTAGATATACCACACCTTCTTTATCCATTCATCTATTGATAGACACTTAGGTTGTTTCTATATCTTTGCTATTGTAAATAGTGCTGTGATAAAATAAGGATGCTTATGTCTTTTTGAATCTAGGATCTTGTCTTCTTTCAGTAAATTCCCAGGAGTGGAATTTCTGGGTCAAATGGTATTTCTATTTTTAGTTTTTTGAGGAACCTCCATATTGCTCTCCACAACAGTTGAACTAATTTACATTCCCACCAGCAGTGTAGGAGGGTTCCCCTTTCTCTGCATTCTCACCAGCATTTGTTGTTTCTTGTCTTTTGGATGTTGGCCATCCTAAGTGGTGAGATCACTGTGATGTTTTAATTAACTGCCAAAGAAAAATATCACCATATGCTAAGCATCAGTGACCCATGACACTAATTATGGTAAATGACATAGTCAAGCAGGGGCTAACATGAATGCTTTTCTTTGTTCATTGCCCTGCAATGGTCTTGGGTTTCATTTCAGACAAAAAAAAAAAATCTGTCACCTTTGCAAATCATGTTAATTTTACTGGTAAGATAGTGAAAGATATACTTGGCATCAGGTATCATTATAGGAGAATAATTCAATATTCTCCATAAAACTCTTGTGGGAAAGGTGGCAAAATGGTTCACAGAAGGCTGAACAAGGAGCCATGAGAGATATCCAGTGTCAACTGGGAGAAAATTGAGATCTTCCAGGAACAATGCCAAGAACTTTACATATACTTATCAATACCCAATCCTGTGACTTATCAAAGGGCTTCATGCAGAAATGACCCAAAACAAGTATGCTTGTTTTGGTCAGGCTGCTTCTCTCTCCTCTCAGCAGTAGCCTGAGATTCATTTTGACTCAATGTGAATTGTCCTGTACTAATGTCTAGTGTTGAAATATCGTCAAGCTTAGTGTCACGTACTATGCTAAATTCCATACATGCAAAATCTCATTTCATCTTCAAGACAACACTATATGGTCTTATCAATATGATGGGCTGAACTAACAATTACTCCCACTACAAACACTTAGGAATTCTGAATAAAATGAAACTAAAGCATTTTAAAATACATTATTGAGGTAACTAGAAAAAAATAAAAGCCCTGGGCATCAGGAAGTAAAAGTGGAAAACACGTAAGTTGACGAGGGGTTAGCATGAGTGGTGTGCAGGAGAGTACAGAGCCCAGAAGGTCTCTAATTGCTAGGAGCTCAGGTCCTAAAGTCTATGTAGGGAGATCAGACTTGTGTGACAACAGGAATTGGAATGTAAACAGCAAAATAAAGCCAAGCCTCTCAAATTGCTATGCCTTCAAGAAATGGGGATCTAGATAAAATCTGCCTACCATCTCTGGGAGAGAACAATCTTTTCACTATCTTGATTTCTGGGTGAGTAAAAAAATTTCCTTCATTCAAAACCACAAGCCTACATATTCTGGGGTTTGGAGTCCAATTTGTGTGTCCATGAATGAGAATCCAAGCTGATACCACTGAGATGTATGGCAAAAGGAAATGAAAAACTGCTCAGAACCAATGCCGTGTAAAATTCCAACAAAGGTAAAAATGACATAAAAGAGGTTCCTCGTCAAAAAATTGCAAAACATACTAGAAAATAAGCAGCAAAGTAAGATTATTATTTGTCATTCATAGGGTCTTTATTAATCTGAACAAGCTTAGAAAATAACACTTTAAATGCCAGAAGAATAAGAGAATAGAAGTTATAAGGAATAAAGAACCATAAAAAATAAATGACATTAAAAAAAATAGAACTTCTGGAAATGAAAAATATGTTGATATTTAAAATCCAGTTAATGGATTGATAAAAAAATCAACAAATTCAATATAGTCAATGGGAGAATAAATTAACAAAGAGAGAGCTGAGGAGATAACCCAAGATATCACTGAGTGATAAAGCAATGTAATTGTAAGAAATGTTGAAAGATATGGAGAACAGAAGACAGTGTCCAACAAATGTCTCTTAGGAGTATTAGGAAATGAGAATGAAGGAGGGCAATATTCAAAGAGTTAATACCTGTGAAATTTCCAAATATTGTTTACTAACTCATGTATAAAAGACATGAAACCTCTGATTCAATAAGCACCAGCAGTCCTGAACAAAATAAAACAATCCCCACCTACACTCATCATAGAGAAATAGCAGGATACCAAAGCAAAGGAATAAACTAATAGAGCTCTCAATAGCAAAATAGAGACCAGAAAAAAGAAATGCTGAAATTGAGGCGCCAAGAGGTCAAGGACGCTCCATAGGACTGATGACCAGTAGTGGTGGAGTCAGGACTTAAATAAGGTGGTCTGACACCAAAACCCATATCTTTCCTATATAATATCCTGGACAGTTGTCTTTATCTTTATAAAAAGAAAAAAAATCACTCAAAATAAAAGTTAAAAAAATCAAGAACTTAAATTCTTTAGAAACAGAAAAACCATGTGTCTTCTGGCAAATGTGAAATCGAACTAATATTAATGCTGTTGACAAAAATTCAAGAGTACGATTGTGAACACTCTTCATAATGGTAGTACAGATTTACACAATGGGTCCAATTAAGCTATATTTAGACATACCTGAAGGTGAAACATTCTTAGTAATGTCATCCAAAATGGAAGAAGGGGGATGAGTTTTAATGGATAAAAATGTTTCCGATTTTTAATCAGGCATGCAATATGTAGTAAATGGAGAAATTTTAATCAAAGGATCTCAGTTTCCCACATCATCCCTGAAGCATTTGATCTTGAATATAAATGAGCTGGGCAACAGATCTTTAATTTAGTGAATGTACACATGTATTTGAAATCTCAATAGAAGAAATTATTTTTAAAATGGGACAGATTTTCTTTTATAGCTCATTAACTAGGTCTGAAAATAATTCCCAAAGTGAAGGACCAATGAGAATATAAATTGAAATAAATACTTCATCTCCTACAGTGAATTCTTTGAATGACATGTTTGCATTTATATATATATGTAGGGTGAAAGGCATTTTAAAAAATATTTCTATATTTATGTGTTTCAACTACAGAATGTTTCAGTGTTGCATAGTATACAAGAGAAAAATACTCTCAGTTTACCAGAAGAGTCCCAGAAAATTGCTCTTCTGAAACTAATGTTTTCCTTTAAAGTGACCAGATTTAAATTTAGCAACCAGAGAATGGTCAAAGGACTGGAATAGGCTCAACAGTCTATAATACACTAAGATTATTTTCATGTAATACCTCAAGCTCATCCTAATAAGTGGCAGCACAGTGGGAGGTGAGTGGTATAGCTGGCCTTTAAGAGATTGAGTTTAAATTCTTCCTATCTTATGATTTTGGGAGAGTTACTTGAATCTCTGTTCTTTTATGTCAGCTTTTCTACAAGGATTAGACACAAAAAGGTATACAGTAGGAAGTCTACAGCTGGGAGTTATCTTTATCTCTAATTAAATCATGCCAAAAATAATTGATATGAGGAGCTGTCTGGGAACTCTTGGGTCCTGTCTCTATCATGAAAGGCTGGCACACACACACATACCTGATATATGTCTGGGACCTGGGCACCCTCGAGAAACAGCCAGAGGAGTTGGTTTATTCTAATCCAGAATTCCCTGGTGCCATCCTGCAGTCAACAGAGGTCTCCCTAAAGAAGACCTTGACCTTCACACACGCGATGTGTTCTGGCTGTTCATGCTGTCATCAAACAGATGCTACTCAGCAGCCAAAACTCACAGAAAAGAAAAGGTATGGATAAGGGAGATGGCAATAGACTGGGAGGGTGTATCAATCAATTCCACTGCATCCCATGATTTGGGCTGATGGGACATAGCCTCTCAAACAAGGAGTCCAAACACGAGTCAATTTCTAGCTTTTGACATTTCTCATGCTACTAGGAAAGAGCAATTCCTTAACCTTCAGCAAATGCCCCTCATATGCTAGTGTCCTGGTCTTTAGGGCATACCCAGAACAAACCCTGACACCTTTTACCAACCACAGCCCTGGCCCTTAACTATTAGGAAAGGAACAGGCCTGGGATGAGGGTCACTAGCATTTACCTTGTTCCCTGTGCCAGTCATAGAACCTCCTCCCTTCCTACAGTAGGCCTGTGTTCTCCAAAGCCTCCATTCATTCAGTATGAAGTTATTGAGTACTTTCCACATTGTAAGAGTCTTATTCATTGATTGCTCAGTATGAATTCAGGCACAGTGTTAAGTACTATTATAAACATACTATCTTAGGTTCCCAACAATTGTGTAACCTATGTATGTATTCCATTTCATATCTAAAGGAACTAAGGCCCAGAGGAATTAAACAACTTACCCCAAATTCAATTTGATGCATGGTCTGCTCACCACTATTTTAAGCCTAACAGAAAAAATGAGGACACATTTGTC
The DNA here is from genome assembly GCA_032199065.1 of Smutsia gigantea. Classification (NCBI taxonomy): domain Eukaryota; kingdom Metazoa; phylum Chordata; class Mammalia; order Pholidota; family Manidae; genus Smutsia; species Smutsia gigantea. Next base: position 49,843 of record JAVSCE010018867.1, read on the forward strand.
CTCCAAGAGCCTAGAGTCCAATAGGGGGGACGCGCTTGGACACAACTGACGTCAAAATTAGTTGGCAAGCGCTATAAAGGATGTCCGTGCAAACTGCTTTTTTTTTTTAATATGAGCCTCTTATGTCAGCTACTGACACTTGATAATATAGCAATGTATTCATACACTGCGTGATGCACAGACATTGTAAACAGATCTACAGTAATTTGGCATGAGACTATATCTGGGCCTTGACAGCAACTGGAACTTTAGGCCTTTTGTTATGAGAATGTGTGTGTCTGTATTACAAAAGAATGCCTGGTCAGGCCCGACAGAATAATGTCCCAGGTGAAAAGTGACCCGCAGGACACCAACACAGTGATTGTCTTGATCTGAGATGAATGATGACTAGAAAGGCTCTTCTCTAGCAGGTCAGAAATCTATAAGGTGGCCCACAGAGCAAGGTTAATAGAACCTTCTGTAGACCCAGAGGCCCAAGCTTCCTGGGTCAGGGGACTTCACAAGTTTCATGTTCTGAAGTCCTAACAGGCTTCCTTATAGTCCTGGCTTTGATGGGTTCCTAGCAAGGAAGGCTCACTCTGAGACGTGGTGATTATGGCCACAGGACAAAAGAATAGCCTTGGGCTTCCCTTCTGACTTGGCATGCAGTTCTAGTCACTGAGCTAAATGCACATTTCTTCCACCCCCACCTCTACACTGAAGGAGGATTGCTCATTCATGGAACAGTAAATAAAAGGAGCAACAGCCGTAGGGGGAGAAAAGGCAAAGGCGAGAAATTAGCAAGTTGACCATGAATGGACAAGAACATAAAATTGGAGGGTCACTTTTAAAGCTCAGTCCCTTGCCACTCCCCCTATCAAACCCTGATTTTCAGTCTTCTGGCTGCAGTTAGAATCAGTCACTCACACCTCTGTTCCCTCAGAGCACTGTTTACTTCTAGTACATTTCTTCTACTTCATCTTGTAATATAGCCTCTCTCATTGGACTAAGAGCTCCGCAAGGGCAGTAAATGGGTGATGTAAATCTTAATAATCTCAGTTTCCCATGTATAGGAGACAGCAATGCATAGCAGAAGACAGCATCAAATTTACACCTACCTTGAGAAGACACCCTTGACAACAGAAAGATGGAAAAGCCCAGGATGGAGAAGGTGAGGCTGAGAATGACTGCACACCATTTTGTGGGTCTCTTGATGGTGAACAGGGTCAAACCACCAACTGCATGTATGCAGATGACAGTGTTAGCCTTGGAGCAGAGGGAGTGACCAACCTTGGCCACCCGGAACATCTAATTCACATGCAAATCCTCCCTAGTCTACCTTCAGAATATATTCTTAATTCAGCCACTGTTCACCACCAAAGTCCACTGACAGGCCTAACCTGGTCTTCTGTGGCAGCCTCCTACTTGGCCTGTCTGCCTCCCCTGTCCCCCAACCCACAGGCTTATCAATACAGCTGACAGAGCCTTTTAAAAACAGTGTATCATGTACCAGCTCAGTATCATCCAGTGGATTCATCACATGTGAAATCCAATGCCCCCACCATTGTTCATAGTCTTCGTGGTTGTGCCGGCTTCTCCCAGGTATCACTCCCATCTCGTTTCCTTCCACTCTTCCTCACTCACCCTAGCCACTCAGCCTTCTTGCTATGCTGTGAGCACATCTAGTATGATTCTACCAGTAGGCATTTTTACTGCTTGTTTCCTCTGACACTTCCCTTCCAGAGAGCCATAAAGATCGCCCCAGGGCGCAGCCTGTTCCCAGGAAGCACTGTCACTAAGGTGACCAAAGGAGCTAGATGCTGTTCAATGACTTATAAGACCTCAGCAGGCATCTTCAAAGGTCCTTGGCACTTCTGAGTTCCAGAGCCAGCATGAAGGGGTGTGGCACAAAGGAAAATCTCAAAGGCAGATATAGAAATAACCAGGAAGACTAGGGCCTGTTTTACAAATTGCTATACCTAATGGAAGCTGGTGAGAATGCTTTGTGAATTAACTGATAATAACATTTGTCTCTCACCATGAAAGAGTCAGCTTTCAACCCTGAAGAGGGCAGTGAGAGTCTCCATACTAAGATTTCTAAATTCCCTTTCCTCTGGATCTCCTTCCCATTATTATAACTTAGGTCTGGGAAAGGATGGCACAAGAGTGTTAAGTGAGGCCACCTTGCCCTGCTAAGCTTACAGATTGATCATGGCTTGTTTCCCAGGGAGCCCTGATATGTTCTCAACAAAGTGTTCCTGGCAGGCATTGTCAATAAATTTGAATTGAAACATAAGAAAAAAATCAATTTCCTGTCTCTAAGAATTGTTGAGAAAGGAAAATACACTTTATGGGAGCCTCTCACTCTTACCATGCCACTGTGTTCAGCCCAAAGTCTAAAGAAGATAAATTATTCATTTTTTTCCTTCTTCTTCATCCACCATGCTCCCCCTACCCCCCAACCTAACCTGAGCTTCATCACCCAATGGCCATTTGCAAAATGTGTCCAGTGGTACCAGCTGGCTAATTTGATGAAAGAGTCTATTTCTTTAGCATTCCCCTTGAAAGTATTAATGAAAATGTTCTATTTTGTGTTCTTTCCTTTTCTTAAAAGAAGTATGACACAGTAATTCCCTTATGATAGAAAGGTGCTTTACAATTCAATATGACTGTTCACAAGGCAAAGCTATTACCTCATTTTATAGATGAAGAGACTTGGGTTGAGGGAAGTTAAATGACTTGCTACATGTCACACAGCTAAATGACAAAACAGAGCCAAAAAGCCAAGTCTTCTGAATTTCAATTCAGAACGCTTTCCACTCCACCAATGAACTTACCTGAGCAACTAAGATGGCTCCATCCCAGAAAAAGTAATCTCATCATTGGCAGTTTCTCACTATAGAATGGAGTACAGAAAAGCTGAGCAATTTTTTTTTTTTTTTTGCAAAAGTCCACCTGTGGTTAAAATTGCAGTATTTCCAGATCTCTTGCCTGGCCTTAGTGCATCTCCATATCAATAGGTGTTTCCAAGGGGTGGAGAAGAGTAACCATCTCCATAGTAATAGAATTACAAGGGCCAGCAGGGCATATCAGGACAAGAGAGGTTGGGTGGGGTCCCTTCTTCTGCATCTGGGTTGCAAGAGACAAAGGAAAGCAGAAGTGGATGACTGCTTATATGCAATAAATGGGTTTTTCCTACTTTATTTCTCCCTTAGACTGATTTCAATTTCAAAGGTATTTTGCCCCAGGATTTTCCCCCTGGAGTTACATCTGGCATAGTTGGCAGGATCTGTGAACCTGAAATCTGTCTACATTGGTGCAACCCTTGGGTGGGCTGCCTCTAGAGATGGTGGCAAGATGCCCAGAACACCCCTTGTGGATGGTGAAGAGGCCCCAGTGGCTGCAGCGGTAGAGAGTGCAGTTTCACCTGGCAGCCCCCTATCTATGGGGCTTCTAACCGGGGAGCCCCTAGTGGGGAATTGGTCTAGGGTAAAGCACCTCCTAGAGGGTTGGGGCCTTCCCCAGAATTGGGGAAGGGTAGAGACACTGAAAGCTGTGGAATTAGCCCTCCATGAGGTAGAAGACTGCTTAGAGGCCCTGAGTGGCTATATAGCAGCTGGGATTGTGGGATGTCTTTTTCTCAGGATAGTGGAAAGAGTTATCAAGGAGAGAGAGACTTTGGCAGGAGAGACACACACTTCAGCATTGCTTGGAGGAGCTGGATGAAGACCTATGGGATGCCTTTAAGAAAGCGAGACAGTTATTGAGAAGACAGGTTGTGCTCCTGGAAGATATGTTAGCAGCAAGGGGAGAGGCAGCAGAAGAATCCACATTGCAGGAGGTCATGGGGTAGGGGGAGGAAAGAGCGGTGCCTTCAGGCCTGGAGATGGTAGAGGAGATGTTGGGAGAGGATGAGGGAGTGGGGCTGAGGGCCTATCTGTTGCCAAGGCCACTGCCTGAGGCACCAACCTCTCCTGTATTAAAGACCCACCCAGCTGTAATTAATCAAATAAAAATGCAACAACGGCGGGCTCCTCAGGGGGAGGAGCTGCCCCCTCCCCAGGTTGTGGACCACTCCATGCTCCACCCCTATACCCAGATGAGCTGGTGGACATGAGCATCTAGTTGTGGAAGAAGCCATTGGAACCTCTGCCTACATGGCTTTTGCATCTCTGGGATATGGGGGTGGAAAACATTGTTATGTCGGGTTCTGAAATGGGTAGACTGGCTTCCCTGAACACTGAACCTTCCCTCTGGCAGCAGTTGCAATGTGCATGTCACACATCAGGGAATCAGGTGTTTCTGGATTGGCTGACAGCAGCCATCAGGGCAGTTTGGCTTAACCAGGGTGATTTACCATACTTATCTACTAACTGGAAAACATATCTAGAGCTCCAACAGGTGTTATGGGAGACAGACATGAAAAATATCATCTATAATATAGACCCCCAGAGCCCCAATGAGGAGTTGTTCCCCATAGGAATGAGAAATCTGGTGCTCCATACAGCTCCCCCATCTCTCTTTGGGTCCCTAGTGACTATTCTTGTCCCCCACATACAGCAACCCATATGTGAGGCTAGTCGTACTTTAGCAGATCTGGGGGAGGTTGAAACAATTATAGCGTGGAAAGAACTATGGGCTACGACTGAAAGGAGAGATGCAAAGAGACCCGTGAAGGTCTCAAGGACCCAGATGTGGGTTGATTTAAGAAGGGCCAGGTAGTGAAAGAAAAACTTGATGGACAGCTCAATAGTATGTTGTTAGAACTGTGGCACCAATTAAAGCCAGAGCAGCAGTTCCAGCCACTGAGGTCCAGGACATGGAAGCCAGAGGCAAAGCCCCATGTCTGGCCTGTGTCCCTGCAAGACTTCCTGGGGACAGTACTCTGGCTCCACCTGGGCCCTCACCCCACACGATGATGATTGGGCATCATGGTTCAACTTAGGGGGTGGTCAAGGTCCCCAGCTTGGGGGACGTGATGGGGACTGGAGGCCACATGTAAAATTAGCAATTCATTCGTCCCTTGTGAATACACAATGTGTCTTGGAGCTAGTAGACACAGGAGTTGAATGTTCTCTGATTTATGGCAACCTTGAGCATTTTCCTGGGACCCCTGCTGTGATATATAGCTATGGAGGTAAAGCAATTAGAGTGAAGAAAGCCCAGATCCCATTGGGATAGGGTGTTTACCCCAAAAGGAGTATACTGTGTACATTTCTCCCATCCCTGAATATATTATGGGGGTAGATATCCTGCAGGGCCTCTGGTTACAGACCACTGCAGGTGAGTTCAGACTGAGGGTATGTGTGATAAAGGCAGTTCTGAGGGGACAAGCTAAGCACCCCTCTGTAGCTCTGCTTGTACCTTGGTGGATGACAAATACTAAACAGTATAAATTGCTTGGGGGGACACAAGGAAATGGGAGAAACTCTACAGGAGTTAGAAAAGGTGAGCATCATAAAGTCAACTTATAGTCCTTTTAGTTCCCAAGTGTAGCCAGTGAAGAAGCCAGATGGCTCCTGGTTTATGACCATGGATTTCAGGAAATTGAATAAAGTCACACCCCCTTAGCCTGCTGCTGTCCCCTCTATAGCAGCCACTCTGGACACCCTCAGCCACGAGCTGGGAGCGTATCATTATGTAGTAGACCTTGCTAATGCTTTCTTCTCTATTGACATAGCACAGGAAAGTCAGGAACAATTTGCCTTCATATGGGAATGCCAGCAGTGGACATTCACTGTCCTTCCACAGAGATACCTCCATAGTCCTACCATTTGTCACGGACTTGTAGCCCAGGACTTGGCCACATGGGAGAAACTGCAAATGGTGTGGCTGTATCTTTACACTGATGATATCATGCTCACATCTGATTCTCTTGCAGATTTAGAAGGAGCAGTTCCTAGACTGCAGCAACATCTACAGGAGAAAGGATGGGCTGTGAACAGCACCAGGGTTCAAAGACCTATTTTGTCTGTAAGGTTCTTAGGGGTTTTCTGGTCAGGTAAAACTAAAGTTATCCCAAAAGCAGTCATAGACAAAGTCCAGGCTTTCCCTATCCCTACTACTATGGCAGTATTACAAGAGCTTTTGGGTCTTTTGAGCTATTGGAAAATGTTTATCCTGCACTGGGCAAAAATTCTGAAGCCCTTATACCAGTTGGTATGAAAGGGCATCAGGTGAGACTAGGATGAAACATGTGCAGCTGCTTTTACTGCTGCTAAGCAAGCAGTCAAGGCCATACAGGCCTTGAGTGTAATGGACTCATCAAGGCCCTGTGAGGTAGATATTCATGTAATGGAAGATAGTTATGGCCTTTGGCAGTGGCTTGAACGGACATGCCAACCTATTGGATTCTGATCACAACTATGGAAAGGAGCAGAGGTCCTGTACACCTTGATAGAGAAGCAACTGGCTAATGTGTACCAAGCCTTGCTGGCTATGGAAAACATCACCAGAATGATTCTGCCCAAAATGATAACCACCTATGCTATCAGGGGATAGGTGCGAGACTGTACCCAAAGGCCATGGAGTGGCACAGCACAGATGCCTACACTGGCCAAATAGGGTGTATATTTACAGCAGCATAACATCCTCTCTAATAGCCCCTTAAGTGGAGAGCTCCAATGCTTATTGGGGCCAGTGATGTATACCAGTGGAAAGCAGGAAGAACTTGCTTTTGAGCCATTTGTAGCCAAGAGTCCTTATCAGGAGGGAAAAGCCCCTGTACCTGAAGATGCTTAGTATACAGATGGCTCCAGTCATGGGCAGCCCCTGAAGTGGAGGGCTGTGGCTTTCCATCCCAACACTGAGATAATATGGATGGAGGATGGAGAGGAGAGAGCAGCCAGTGGGCTGAGTTGTGGGTGGTATGGCTCATGATCAGCCAGGAGCCCTCCCCTATAGTTGTCTGCACTGACAGCTGGACCGTCTATTGGAGTTTGACCCTGTGGCTACCGACATTTTTATCATGCCAGCTGGGTGGTTGGTCACTGACCCCTTTGTGGCAAGATCTATGGGCCTCTGGTCAAACTAAGACAGTTACTGTATATCACGTGACTGGCCATTTGCCTTTGGCATCCCCAGGGAATGATGAAGCAAACACATTGGCCCAGGTGCGCTGGCTAGAAGGAAAGCCTGCTTTTGATATTGCCCAATGGCTACATCAGCATTTGTTGCACGTGAGGCAAAAGACAATGTGGGCTGTTAGCCTGTCGGTGGGGCTTGCTATTGACCTTTGAAGAAGTCAGCAGAACCCAGAAAGACTGCCTTGTGTGCTCTAAGAGGGACTTACACTGAGTTCCGCAGCAACATGGGACAATAGTAAAGGGGGCCGATAGCCCTTGTCAGGCGGCAGATAGACTGTATTGGGCCTCTACCCATATCAGAAGGATACTGGTATGCCGTGACTTGTGTAGACACAGCTACTGGCCTGTTGGTTGCTTTTCCTGCACTTCATGCAGATCAGCAAACCACTAAGAGGGGCCTAGAGTGTCTCTTTGCAACTATGGCTGGCCGCAGGTGATTGAGAGCAATCAAGGCACCCACTTTACTGGACATGCTTTACAAGAATGGGTGTAGCAATTAGGAATAAAGTGGAAGTTTCATGAACCCTATAACCCTACTGTGGTAGGCATGATCGAGAGGTACAATGGTTTGTTGAAATCTGGCCTACGTCAGACACCAATAGTCTACAGGGCTGATGAGTTCACTTATGGACAGTGCTACTGCGTTTGAATGAGAAGCCCCAAAAAGGAGCCTTGAGCCCTGTGGATATGCTAACACATTAACATTACCACCTCTCCTATACAGCTGTTTGTGCAAACCAAAGAAGAGTTATTGAAGCCAGGATATAGCCAGAAGAGCAACATATTGCTGCCAGCCCCAACTGTGTTACACCTTGGAGACTCGGTTGAGTAGACGTGGCCCTGGACATTTCGACACATGAAGCAGTGATGGCTGGCCCTTCTGGCACCTTGGGGAAAATCCTGGAAGCTGGCCTTGTGTGTATTCCTGGAGTAACAGCAGAGTGGCCCCCAAAGACCATGGCAGTGTACTCAAAACATCCTGGAGGTAAGAGCATTTTACAGGGAAGTTTTGTTTTATCTTTATGGCCTGTGCATGTACCTCCCATAGCCCTATATCTTGACCCATCTGTAACTCCCACCAGGAGGGGAGTGAGTCTGGTATACTAGACCAGAACGAGATTGCATTCCTGCCACTGTCCTTTCATAGGACCACCCTCTTGCATGCATCCTCCCTGATGGACAAGATTTGCTTATGTTGGTGTAATTAAAACATGTATCTTATCACCCTTAAGATTATTTTCTTCTACAGTCCCGGTGGCCTGGACCCACACCCTGGCTTCAGCTGCCATGTGATGATTGCTCTGAACTTCCTACCTGTTCAGCTACTGACTGCCTGTGGAATGGGTGAGCTACGGACTTAATCTGCATAGGATTTTGAACCTAGCTGAATCCTCCAGCTTGAGGATTATCATGATTGTATTGCTGTTGATATTGTATATTATTAGTCTGGTTACAATGCTCCAGTTTTTTCACACAGGGGCCATTGTGGAAGATGGGGAACAAATAAATTATAAGGTGAGATTTCTGGATGGGTGGGCTGTGGGTAAAATTGCAATATTTCCGGAATCTCTCACCTGGCCTTAATGTATCTCCATATCAATAGGTGTTTCCAAGAGATAGATAGTAGTCCATCTCTGTATCAGTAGGTAATTACAAGGTTGAGGGAGGGCATATCTGGACATGGAGGTTGGGTGGGGTCCCTTCTTTTGCAGCCGGGTCATGAGAGACATGGGAGATCAGAAGTGGATGACTGCTTATAAGCAATAAACAGGTTTTTCCCACTTTATTTCTCCCTTTGAATGATTTTGGTTTCAAACGTATTTTGCCCCAGGATTTTTCCCTGGTTTTACACCCTGAGAACAGTATCTAAAACATTTCACTCAGTAAGCTAGCTATTATTACTAATACTTTCATTAATGCTAGATAAAAGTCATATAATAAGGACTCTTCTCCCTTTCATGCCTTATCTCTGTCTGACCTTGGGCAAATCAGTCAACTTCACCAAGCTCCAGGTTCTTCTTCTGCAGACAAAGACAACAGTGGTACCCTACTTATTTCACAAAGTCCTTAAGAGGATCAAATTGGATAAATGAGCAGAGAGTATTTTGCAAACAGTCTTTGACCATAGGCTTTTCATATTCTGGACAGGTATCATATTAAAATGTGAGTTAAGCAACTGAAGATTTTCAAGGAGTGAGTGAAATGCTGGAGTCCTCTTTAGTCCAGCTGGATGAAATGTAAATGTGTTTATGTAAGAGTGGGGGGGGTGGGTGTTGAAATGTACATCATTTATTATTCCTTTATTTCTTCACTTACAAATACTTATTGAGATCATACCTGGTATATATAGTCACGCGAGTTACAATGAGTATATAGCATGGATGAAACAGGCTGACGCCCTGCCCTGGCACTACATGCTTGTTGAAGCAGTTGGAAGGTGTATGCAGGAAGCCTCTGGAGGATTCAAGCTCCTATTCCTCATGGGAGGGATAGGAAAGGACATCCATGGAAATATTATATGAATAGAAATCCAAAGGATGAAGAAGCATTAATGAGGCAAAGGGGAAGGAATCCCAGCAGCATAACAGTGGTACAATGGCCCCAAATGAGGAATAAATATGAAACATTCATGAGACCAAAGGAAATCAATGCAAATCAGATTGGGAAAGCCAGGGAGAGAATGCTAAGGAAGTGGACAGGGGCCGAGCCTGATAGGCAAGTCGAAGGTTTTGATCTTTAATCTAAAAACAATTTTAAAATCCACAGGTTTAAATAGAAGTTAACATTTTGAGAAGATCATTCTTCTGATACAATGGGAAGAATGGATGGGAAGGGCATATACAGATGGGACTTATGAGGAAACACGCTTGGGGAGGGGGCTACTGCCATGGTCCAGGTGTGTTAAATGGCAGTGTGAATGAGCATAATGACAACAAGGAGAAAGAGAAGTAGACAGATCCTAGACATATTTATGAGGAAACAGCCCCAGAACTTGGTGCTAGATTAGCTATGGGGGAGATGCCAAGGTGGGTTCCTCTGTTTTTGCCAGGGAGACACAGAGTTAGTCTCTGACATGGAGAATGTGCTAGAAGATGAACATCTTTAGTTGACTGAAACTTCCAAGTGGAAGAATCAAGCAAGCAGTGGAATACAGAGATCAGAATACAGAGAACCTGGCACAACATCCGAGCTATATTTGTTTTAGGCTAAAATGTGCAGAACGCAAGGAAAATGTTCCCTTCTAATGAAGGCAGGAGAAGAAATGAGAACAAGAAATGGGGTTCTCTTGCCCTCAGAAATCGGACACGGCCAAGACAAGGTCACTGCTATTAGTTCACTCCCCTTTTCCATCCATCAACCTTCACTGCCTTGACAATATGGCCCTTCTCCCAGTTGCACTTATAGTCACAAATGGGCATCTGTGGAGCTTTCCGATCCTCTTTTCTGGCAGAGAGCATATTTGTTGAGACAACAAAGACTGACATTGACAGCAGGAACAACAAGAATTAAAGCAGTGAAGCTTTCTAATCTGCTCTAAAACTGTTGACTTTTTCCTACAAGCAAGGCTGGCTGACCTTACAATTCCTCAAAATTTGCCTCCTGACCATTGCACCTCCCCAGACCTTCCCCTGCCAGAGCCAGGCTATGTCAACAGCTGTGCTTCTCTGTGCTTCTCTATCCTTCTCAGCCAAGTCCTTTCACCCCCTTTGAGCCAAGAGCTAATGACCCTTAGTGTGCCAATAAGAACCATAGAAAAGCTCAGGAAAAGAGGTGGTGATTAAAGCTTTCCTTGTCCTTAGCACTTCAACTAAACACTTGTGAGAGATGTCAGGCTTTGCTCTGTATAAGCTCTTTGTTTTGGACAAGTTATTTAACCTTTACCAGAGCTTCTTTAACTGTAAGATGGGATAATACTGCTTTCCTCACAGGATCTTTGTGAAGCTAGAACAAAACATTTTGATCAGGAACAGTGGATACATAGAAAGGAGATGCTCTCTTCCTTCCATTCTAGAAAAATTTTCAAAGATGGTCCATGAACCATTTGGATTAGCATCACATGAGAGGTTTATACAAAATCAGATTATAGCCCCCACCCCCATTGAGATATTGAGTCTAGATCTGTATGGTACAAGACAGAATCTTATTTCCTTCAGTTTAAGGAGCCATTTCTGCCTGTGTCCTGAAAATACTGAAAAATCTGAGGACTCCTTTGGTCCTAGATCAGCATTTCTCAACTTTGGCTGCACATTCATAACCCTGAAGCTCAGGCTCCACCCAATCTAATTAAATCAGAAACCCTGAGCACGGGGTCTGGGCATCAGTAGTTCAAGAAGTACCAGGTGATTCTGTAGCGCAGCCGGAGATAAGAACCACTGGTTTCTATTATGCCTAAGTTACTGGGGAATTCTGTCATTCCTTTAAAATAAGTGTAACTATCTAACTACCCTCCTGCTAATTCCCTGGCAATCAGCCTCATTTCATCTTGGATGCCTGTCTCCCCTGGCATTAGTACCTTCACAAGAGAGAATAATTTGATCCCTCCTAGAAGGGAAAGCCATCCAGTATTTACCTACAAACAGCACTGCCCTGTTGACACCCCCTACTTTGAAAGGCAGAGTGCACTATGCCTCAGGAAGTTAGTCCCAAGTCCCAGGAGACACAGTCCCTCCATAAGGCCAAGCAGGAGACATGATGGCACTGAGAGGGAGTCAGTCATGCAAAGGCACTTCATTGCCTTTTGGGTAGCAGCTATATAGAAGTGCTTCTATGTAAAAACAGGCTTCCTCTTTTTTTTATATAATTTATTTTGGTATAATTAATCTACAATTACATGTGCAATATTATGGTTATTAAACTACCCCCTTCATCAGGTCCCCCGCACCAACCCCATTACAGTCACTGTCCATTAGCGTAGTGAGATGCTATAGAATCACTACTTGTCTTCTCTGAGTTGTACAGCCCTCCCCATGCCCCCCCAACATTACATCTGCTAATCGTATTGCCCCTTTTTCCTTCTTATCCCTCCCTTCCCACCCATCTTCCCCAGTCCCTTTCCCTTTGGTAACTATCAGTCCATTCTTGGGTTCTGTGAGTCTGCTGCTGTTTTGTTCCTCCAGTTTTTTTCTTTGTTCTTATACTCCACATATGAGTGAAATCATTTGATACTTGTCTTTTTTGGCTTGGCTTATTTCACTGAGAATAATACCCTCTAGCTCCAGCCATGTTGTTGCAAATGGTATGATTTGTTTTCTTCTTATGGCTGAAAAATATTCCACTGTGTATATGTACCACCTCTTATTTATCCATTCATCTACTAATGGACACTTAGGTTGCTTCCATTTCTTGGATATTGTAAATAGTGCTGCGATAAACATAGGGGTGCATATGTCTTTTTCAAACTGGGTTGCTGCAGTCTTAGGGTAAATTCCTAGGAGTGGAATTCCTGGGTCAAATGGTATTTCTATTTTGAGTTTTTTGAGGAACCTCCATACTGCTTTCCACAATGGTTGAACTAATTTGCAGTTCCAGCAGCAGCGTAGGAGGGTTCCCTTTTCTCCACATCCTCGCCAACATTTGTTGTTGTTTGTGTTTTGGATGTTGGCCATCCTCACTGGTGTGAGGTGATATCTCATTGTGGTTTTAATCTGCATTTCTCTGATGATTAGCGATGTGGAGCATCTTTTCATGTGCCTGTTGGCCATCTGAATTTCTTCTTTACAGAAGTGTCTATTCATGTCCTCTGCCCATTTCTTAATTGGATTATTTGCTTTTTGTTTGTTAAGGTGCGTGAGTTCTTTATATATTTTGGATGTGAACCTCTTATCGGATACGTCATTTATGAATATATTCTCCCATACCGTAGGATGTCTTTTTGTTCTACTGATGGTGTCCTTTGCTGTACAGAAGCTTTTCAGCTTGATATAGTCCCACTTGTTCATTTTTGCTTTTGTTTCCCTTGCCCGGGGAGATATGTTCATGAAGAAGTCGCTCATGTTTATGTCCAAGAGATTTTTGCCTATGTTTTTTTCTAAGAGTTTTATGGTTTCATGACTGACATTCAGGTCTTTGATCCATTTTGAGTTTACCTTTGTGTATGGGGCTAGACAGTAGTCCAGTTTGATTCTCTTACATGTAGCTGTGCAGTTTTTCCAACACCAGCTGCTGAAGAGGCTGTCATCTCCCCATTGTATATCCAAGGCTCCTTTATCTTTATCAAATGTTAATTGACTGTATATGTTTGGGTTAATGCTTGGATTTTCTATTCTGTTCCACTGGTCTGTGGGTCTGTTTTTGTGCCAATACCAAACTGTCTTGATTATTGTGGCTTTGTAGTAGAGCTTGAACTCAGGGAGCATAATTCCCCCTGTTTTATTCCTCCTTCTCAGGATTGCTTTGGCTATTCGGGGTCTTTTGTGGTTCCATATGAATTTTAGAATTATTTGTTCCAGTTCATTGAAGAAAGCTGTTGGTAGTTTGATAGGGATTGCATTGAATCTGTAGATTGCTTTAGGTAGTATAGCCATTTTGACAATATTTATTCTTCCTAGCAAAGAGCATGGGATGCATTTCCATTTGTTAGTGTCCTCTTTAATATCCCTTAGGAGTGTCTTGTAGTTTTCAGAATATAGGTCTTTCACTTCCGTTAGGTTTATTCCTAGGTATTTTATTCTTTTTGATGCAATTGTGAATGGAATTGTTTTTCTGATTTCTCTTTCTGTTAGTTCATCCTTAGTATATAGGAAAGCAACAGATTTCTGTGTGTTAATTTTGTATCCTGCAACTTTCCTGAATTCAGATATTAGTTCTAGTAGTTTTGGAATGGAGTCTTTAGGGTTTTTTATGTACAGTATCATGTCATCTGCAAATAGTGACAATTTGACTTCTTCTTTACCAATCTGGATGCCTTGTATGTCTTTGTTTTGTCTGATTGCTGTGGCTAGGACCTCCAGTAGTATGTTGAATAACAGTGGAAAGAATGGGCAACCCTGTCTTGTTCCTGATCTTACATGAAAAGCTTTCAGCTTCTCGCTGTTAAGTATGATGTTAGGTGTGGGTTTGTCATATATGGCCTTTATGATGTTGAGGTACTTGCCATCTATACCCATTTTGTTGAGAGTTTTAATCAGGAATGGATGCTGAATTTTGTCAAATGCTTTTTCAGCATCTATGGAGATGATCATGTGGTTTTTGTTCTTCTTTTTGTTGATGTGGTGGATGATGTTGATGGATTTTCGAGTGTTGTACCATCCTTGCATCCCTGGGATGAATCCCACTTGATCATGGTGTATGATCCTCTTGATGTATTTTTGAATTCGGTTTGCTATTACTTTGTTGAGTATTTTTACATCTACATTCATCAGGGATATTGGTCTGTAATTTTCTTTTTTGGTGAGGTCTTTGCCCGGTTTTGGTATTAGAGTGATGCTGGCTTCATAGAATGAGATTGGAAGTATTCCCTCCTCTTCTATTTTTTGGAAAACTTTAAGGAGAATGGGTGTTATTTCTTTGTACGTCTGGTAGAACTCAGAGGTGAATCCATCTGGTCCGGGGGTTTTGTTCTTGGGTAGTTTTTTGATTACCGATTCAATTTCGTTGCTGGTGATTGGTCTGTTTAGTTTTTTTGTTTCTTGTTTGGTCAGTCTTGGAGGGTTGTATTTTTCTAAGAAGTTGTCCTTTTCTTCTATGTTTTCCAGCTTGTTAGCATATAGATTCTCATAATATTCTCCTATAATTCTTTGTATTTCTGTGGGGTCCGTCATTATTTTTCCTTTCTCATTTCTCGTTCTGTTTATGTGTGTAGATTCTCTATTTCTCTTAATGAGTCTGGCTAGGGGTTTATCTATTTTGTTTATTTTTTCAAAGAACCAGCTCTTGGGTTCATCAATTTTTTCTATTGTTTTTTTCTTCTCAATTTTATTTATTTCTTCTCTGATCTTTATGTCCCTCCTTCTGGTGACTTTGGGCCTCATTTGTTCTTCTTTTTCCAATTTCAGTAATTGTGTCTTTAGACCATTCATTTGGAAATGTTCTTCCTTCTGTAAATAGGCCTGGACTGCAATGTACTTTCCTCTTAGAACTGCCTTTTTTGCGTCCCAGAGAAGTTGTGGCTTTGTGTTGTTGTCATTATTCTCCATATATTCTTTGATTTCTGTTTGATATGGTCGTTATCCCACTGATTAATTAGGAAAATGTTGTTAAGTCTCCATGTATTTGTGAGCCTTTTTGGTTTCTTTCTAAAATTTATTTCTAGTTTTATGCCTTTGTGATCTGAGAAGTTGGTTGGTAGCATTTTAATCTTTTTGAATTTACTGAGGTTCTTTTTGTGGCCTAGTATGTGGTCTATTCTGGAAAGTGTTCCATGTGCACTTGAGAAGAATGTGTATCCTGCTGCTTTTGGGTGCAGAGTTCTGTAGATGTCTGTTAGGTCCATCTGTTCTAGTGTGTTGTTCAGTGCCTCTGTGTCTTTACTTGTTCTCTGTCTGGTTGATCAGTCCTTTGGAGTGAGTGGTGTGTTGAAGTCTCCTAAAACGAATGCATTGCTCTCTGTTTCCTCCTTTAATTCTGTTAGTATTTGTTGCACATATGCTGGTGCTCCTGTGTTGGGTGCATATATATTTATAATGGTTATATCTTCTTGTTGGACTGACCCCTTTATCATTATGTAATGTCCTTCTTTTTTTTTTATTTTTTATTATTTTTTTTAATATAATTTATTTTATTATCATTAATTTACAATTACATGTGCAATATTACGATTATTAAACTACCCCTTCATCAGGTCCCCCCCACCAACCCCATTACAGTCACTGTCCATCAGCGTAGTGAGATGCTATAGAATCACTACTTGTCTTCTCTGAGTTGTACTGCCCTCCCCGTGCCCCCCCAACATTACATCTGCTAATCGTAATGCCCCTTTTTCCCTCTTATCCCTCCCTTCCCGCCCATTTTCCCCAGTCCCTTTCCCTTTGGTAACTATTAGTCCGTTCTTGGGTTCTGTGAGTCTGCTGCTGTTTTGTTCCTTCAGTTTTTTTCTTTGTTCTTATACTCCACATATGAGTGAAATCATTTGATACTTGTCTTTTTCGGCTTGGCTTATTTCACTGAGCATAATACCCTCTAGCTCCATCCATGTTGTTGCAAATGGTAGGATTTGTTTTCTTCTTATGGCTGAATAATATTCCATTGTGTATATGTACCACATCTTCTTTATCCATTCATCTACTGATGGACACTTAGGTTGCTTCCATTTCTTGGCTATTGTAAATAGTGCTGCAATAAACATAGGGGTGCATCTGTCCTTTTCAAATTGGGCTGCTGCATTCTTAGGGTAAATTCCTAGGAGTGGAATTCCTGGGTCAAATGGTATTTCTATTTTGAGTTTTTTGAGGAACCTCCATACTGCTTTCCACAATGGTTGAACTAATTTGCAGTCCCACCAGCAGTGTAGGAGGGTTCCCTTTTCTCCACATCCTCGCCAACATTTGTTGTTGTTTGTGTTTTGGATGTTGGCCATCCTCACTGGTGTGAGGTGATATCTCATTGTGGTTTTAATCTGCATTTCTCTGATGATTAGCGATGTGGAGCATCTTTTCATGTGCCTGTTGGCCATCTGAATTTCTTCTTTGGAGAAGTGTCTATTCATGTCCTCTGCCCATTTCTTAATTGGATTATTTGCTTTCTGTTTGTTAAGGTGCATGAGTTCTTTATATATTTTGGATGTCAACCCTTTATCAGATACGTTTTTTATGAATATATTCTCCCATACTGTAGGATGTCTTTTTGTTCTACTGATGGTGTCCTTTGCTGTACAGAAGCTTTTCAGCTTGATATAGTCCCACTTGTTCATTTTTGCTTTTGTTTCCCTTGCCCGGGGAGATATGTTCATGAAGAAGTTGCTCATGTTTATGTCCAAGAGATTTTTGCCTATGTTTTTTTCTAAGAGTTTTATGGTTTCATGACTTACATTCAAGTCTTTGATCCACCTTGAGTTTACCTTTGTGTATGGGGCTAGACAGTAGTCCAGTTTCATTCTCTTACATGTAGCTGTCCAGTTTTTCCAGCAGCAGCTGCTGAACAGGCTGTCATCTCCCCATTGTATATCCAAGGCACTTTTATCAAATATTAATTGACTGTATATGTTTGGGTTAATGTTTGGATTTTCTATTCTGTTCCACTGGTCTGTGGGTCTGTTTTTGTGCCAATACCAAATTGTCTTGATTACTGTGGCTTTGTAGTAGAGCTTGAAGTCAGGGAGTGTAATTCCCCCTGTTTTATTCCTCCTTCTCAGGATTGCTTTGGCTATTCGGGGTCTTTTGTGGTTCCATATGAATTTTAGAATTATTTGTTCCAGTTCATTGAAGAAAGCTGTTGGTAGTTTGATAGGGATTGCATTGAATCTGTAGATTGCTTTAGGTAGTATAGCCATTTTGACAATATTGATTCTTCCTAGCCAAGAGCATGGGATGCTTTCCATTTGTTAGTGTCCTCTTTAATTTCTCTTAGGAGTGTCTTGTAGTTTTCAGAGTACAGGTCTTTCACTTCCTTCGTTAGGTTTATTCCTAGGTATTTTATTCTTTTTGATGCAATTGTGAATGGAATTGTTTTTCTGATTTCTCTTTCTGTTAGTTCATCATTAGTGTATAGGAAAGCAACAGATTTCTGTGTGTTAATTTTGTATCCTGCAACTTTGCTGAATTCAGATATTAGTTCTAGTAGTTTTGGAATGGAATCTTTAGGGTTTTTTATGTACAGTATCATGTCATCTGCAAATAGTGACAATTTGACTTCTTCTTTACCAATCTGGATGCCTTGTATGTCTTTGTTTTGTCTGATTGCTGTGGCTAGGACCTCCAGTACTATGTTGAATAACAGTGGAGAGAGTGGGCATCCCTGTCTTGTTCCCGATCTTAGATGAAAAGCTTTCAGCGTCTCGCCGTTAAGTATGATGTTAGCTGTGGGTTTGTCATATATAGCCTTTATGATGTTGAGGTACTTGCCCTCTATACCCATTTTGTTGAGAGTTTTAATCAGGAATGGATGCTGAATTTTGTCAAATGCTTTTTCAGCATCTATGGAGATGATCATGTGGTTTTTGTTCTTCTTTGTTGATGTGGTGGATGATGTTGATGGATTTTCGAATGTTGTACCATCCTTGCATCCCTGGGATGAATCCCACTTGATCATGGTGTATGATCCTCTTGATGTATTTTTGAATTCGGTTTGCTAATATTTTGTTGAGTATTTTTGCATCTACGTTCATCAGGGATATTGGTCTGTAATTTTCTTTTTTGGTGAGGTCTTTGCCCGGTTTTGGTATTAGAGTGATGCTGGCTTCATAGAATGAGTTTGGAAGTATTCCCTCCTCTTCTATTTTTTGGAAAACTTTAAGGAGAATCGGTGTTATTTCTTCTCTATATGTCTGGTAGAATTCAGAGGTGAATCCATCAGGCCCAGGGGTTTTGTTCTTGGGTAGTTTTTTGATTACCAATTCGATTTCGTTACTGGTGATTGGTCTGTTTAGTTTTTCTGTTTCTTGCTTGGTCAGTCTTGGAAGGTTGTATTTTTCTAAGAAGTTGTCCATTTCTTCTATGTTTTCCAGCTTGTTAGCATATAGATTCTCATAATATTCTCTTATGATTCTTTGTATTTCTGTGGGGTCCGTCGTGATTTTTCCTTTCTCATTTCTGATTGTGTTTATGTGTGTAGATTCTCTTTTTCTCTTAATGAGTCTGGCTAGGGGTTTATCTATTTTGTTTATTTTTTCAAAGAACCAGCTCTTGGTTTTATTGATTTTTTCTATTGTTTTATTCTTCTCAATTTTATTTATTTCTTCTCTAATCTTTATTATGTCCCTCCTTCTGGTGACTTTGGGCCTCATTTGTTCTTCTTTTTCCAATTTCAGTAATTGTGTCTTTAGACTATTCATTTGGGAATGTTCTTCCTTCTTTAAATAGGCCTGGATTGCAATATACTTTCCTCTTAGAACTGCCTTTGCTGCGTCCCACAGAAGTTGTGGCTTTGTGTTGTTGTTGTCATTAGTCTCCATATATTCTTTGATTTCTGTTTTGATTTGGTCGTTAACCCATTGATTAATTAGGAGAGTGTTGTTAAGTCTCCATGTATTTGTGAGCCTTTTTGATTTCTTTCTAAAATTTATTTCTAGTTTTATACCTTGGTGATCTGAGAAGTTGGTTGGTAGGATTTCAATATTTTTGAAATTACTGAGGTTCTTTTTGTGGCCTAGTATGTGGTCTATTCTGGAAAATGTTCCATGTGCACTTGAGAAGAATGTGTATCCTGTTGCTTTTGGGTGTAGAGTTCTGTAGATGTCTGTTAGGTCCATCTGTTCTAGTGTGTTGTTCAGTGCCTCTGTGTCTTTACTTATTTTCTGTCTGGTTGATCTGTCCTCTGGAGTGAGTGGTGTGTTGAAGTCTCCTAAGATGAATGCATTGCTGTCTATTTCCTCCTTTAATTCTGTTAGTATTTGTCTCACATATGCTGGCGCTCCTGTGTTGGGTGCATATATATTTATAATGGTTATATCTTCTTGTTGGACTGACCCTTTATCATTATGTAATGTCCTTCTTTATCTTTTGCTACTTTCTTCGTTTTGAAGTCTATTTTGTCTGATACAAGTACTGCAACACCTGCTTTTTTCTCTTTGTTGTTTGCATGAAATATCTTTTTCCATCCCTTCACTTTTAGTCTGTGTATATCTTTGGATTTGAGGTGAGCTTCTTGTAGGCAGCATATAGATGGGTCTTGCTTTTTTATCCATTCTGTTACTCTGTGTCTTTTGATTGGTGCATTCAGTCCATTTACATTTAGGGTAATTATTGATAGGTATGTACTTATTGCCATTGCTGGCTTTAGATTTGTGGTTACCAAGGGTTCAAGGGTTTCTTCTTTACTATC
>JAVSCE010018869.1:0-60513 GCA_032199065.1 Smutsia gigantea
GCTCCGCATAGTCCTAGGACGGAAGGACAAGGGCGACACTGTAGAAACCAGGGGTCGGAGTCCTCACGTGATCTGCCCCTTCGTTGAGCTAGCCGGGCCTCACGTTCACGAGGCCACTGGAGGAGTGCACGTACACATGCGTGACGGGTGCGCAGACCGTGGGAAGGCGTTGGCCGAGCGTGAGGGCCGGCCCTGGGGCTAGTTCAGTCTCCCCAGTCCAGACGGGCCCCCGTCCCTTGGTTCTCTAGTTATCCTTTCTGGGTTCTGATCTGCTCTCTGGCCATGTCCATAACTGCGTCTGGATATGTACTGTTACTCTGTCCTGACATGCTTTAGCATTTAGGAAGGCTCTTAAAGAATTACCTATTTTGGCTTATCTAATAAAACTTATTTTTTGTCCTGAAGGTTAGTGACTTGTTCAGGATCACAGTTTGGTAGTGGTGGAGATTATGTCGTTATCTCCTCAAGTCATGACCTCTAAGAGTCATATCTTCCTGACTCCTTAGCCGGTACTGTACTTTTCCACGCAAGGAAAATCAAGTTTCTTAGAAGAGGCCCTTTTGAGAAACAGCAGCAAAGATCAATTAAAACAGACCTGTCCTTAGAACTCTGCTTTTTATAGCTTTTTGGGGAGTTACTAAGCAAAGGTTTAGTAACATTAGTAGGAAAACTTATAAGGAGCTTAGCCCTGAGTGTTTTTTACAGCAGTTTTGATGAAGAGTTGATGTTCCTTCATTTGGTGTATGGTTATTTGTTTTAACTAATTTTGTCATTTAAAAAATTTTGTGAACACCAAAGGAGATTTAAACTCTTAAAAGTTATTAGGAAGCAAATACTACATTCATTCAGTGAAAAATTTATGCCCAGGAGCTGCATGATTATACTAGAATCATGTTACATCCACCTGTATTTTGTGAAGGTCCAGGGGACATTGACATTCTTTCTATCTAGTGGGTGTGTGTAGCTTTATAGGGCCAGGAAATTCAGGGACTGCCAGGCCGGCCAGATCTTTCATGATCCCATTCCTCTTCTTCTAACCCAGCATTCCTTCAGAGTTGTGTACATCTTTCCAAGAACACCAGAAAATGAGCAAATCCCAGGTAAGTTGTTCGTTCATTCCTCACTTTATTTTACAATGGATTTTGTGAAATTTTTAGAAAGAGTCCATAAGTTAGGAAGGGAAATTAGTAATAGATAAAAATCAGACTTCACAGAAAATACAAAGTAACAGATCAATAGCAGGGCTATGTTGGCTTGTAGAGTTATATACTGATCATTAACATTGTAGTTTTTAAGTTTACCTGCAGATATGTTTCTGATGTTTCCAGTAATCAGAAAGGGAGACTGTATTTCTGGGCACAAACAGACTGATTTCTTTAAAGACAAAAAGACTTCCTGGATGGTATCGTTTTGGGGTTTAACATAGGAACACATAGTGAATAACCTTCCAGTGACAGTCACAGAGTGAGTGCTTAAAACTGTACCTCAGTGGGAGTAAAAGGGTAAAAGAGACTGTTCAGGGAGCCAATTTTCTAGTGGTCTTGTTTGATCCTGATGTCAAACCTAGTGTATTTAGAGGAATGAATGGCCTGCATGCCTATTACAGAAACTCTCCATAACTAATTTATTTTAGACAGGTGTATATATCAGTGGTCCAACAGTAAATTCTCTGGGAAATGTTTCTGAGCTTCTCAGTCAAATTTTATCCTAGAGCATTCTGCCTTGGCTCTTCCTCTCCATTTTTCAGAATCGATCCATGTGAAGGTCCCGAAGACTTAACTGTGGTTGCTTTCCTTGAAAGTGCTATATTACCCTACTGAGTACTCTCTTCTGGGAAGTCTCCTTTTCCAATTCTGATATTACTTTTCTGAAGACTCTTTCTTGGAGTTCTTCTCATTGTGCCCCATAGTTTGGTTCCAACTTTTCATCCTTTGCCTACCAGTTTTCTAATTTTATCTCTATATGCACATTGAAAATATATAGTTGAACAATGCTTTTTGTTTTGAGTAATTTTAAAAAGTATGTAAATTATCTTAATGTATATATGATTATATTCTCTCCATAATTCACCAGTAAGTTGAGATCTGTCCATATGTAATTCATTCCATTTGATACTGTATTCTTTCCATTGCATGGCTACACTATATTCTAAATACCACATACTATTGATAGGCATTTAGGCAATTTCCATTTTTCAGTATTATAAGAATGCTGCTATGAATATCCTTGTCATTATGTCTGCACAAATGCAAGTGTATCTCTAGACTCTAGAGCAGTGTTTCTCAAAGTGAGGTTCTTTGGCAGGAAGCATCACCTGGAAACCTGTTTGCAATGCAGATTCCCATGCCTCATCCCAAGCCAATTGAAGAAAAGTTAGTCTGTTTTAACAAGGTGTCCATGTGATGCTGACACCCACGAAGTTTAAGGACCACACTGCCCAAGGTTCCTATGACTAATATTTCTGAATCATAGGATATGAGAGTTTCTAATTTTTCTAGGTACATTGTTGTTCATTAGATGACTACTTTTCCTCCCGCCTCTCTAGATATAAATATTGTTTCTATGCTAATATGGAAAAAATCATTAATTTTCATGTGTCTTTATTGAAGTGCAGCTTTCATAAATTATGGCTTTTCAGGTTGTTTTCTTCTACTGAGTTTTGTAAGAATTCTCTTTTTAAATGACAGTCTTTTAATTGTTACTAATGATCTGTTAGTATGCTTTTTGTCTTGTAAGGGTGTCCTTTCTGGAACTTTCATACTGTGATACAACCCTTTTGTGTCTTGTATTTTTGATTCTTATTTTCCTTACCTCAGGGGCCCAATTAAACTTTTCTATATTTTGCCTAAAAATATTTTAAAAATTTAAAATTTAAATTGAAACACTTAAATTTAAAAAATATATTTACCTTAATCGATGTGGAATTTTTTTTAAGGTGATGAAAGGATCTAATTTTATATTTGTCCATCTGTAAAAAATAAGCAGCATGATAAAAGGATAACACTCCTGACCGAGGACTTACCAGACAGATCTGAATGACAATGCCTGCCATGTTTCATTATGCATGCTGCTGGCTTTGGACTGAAGTGGATTTTGTCTTGGTCACAAAGTATCTCTTGAGTCTTATTTTATTAAAAATGAGAGTTTAATTTTTCCAAATGCCTTCCTAACATTTTTATGAGGATGATGCTTTAATTTTTCTTTTTAGATCTGTTGAACTACATTTCCACAGTACTTAATCACTAATCTTTGTGTTCTGAAACAAGCCTCAATTGATCAGAAAGTGTTCTTTTAATGATCTGCATAATTCTGTTTTTTTGTATGGACATTTTTTCTGTAAACTTGTCTATAGTGTTCTTAAAAATGTTTGATCTGTTCCTTTTTATTCCTAATAGTTTTTCATTTGTGCCTTTTAAGAATTTTTTTGGACTAATTTTTAGTCCATAAATAGGTATTTTATTAGTCTCTTAAGGAAACAGTTTTTGGTTTCATTGATTTCTCACTATAATTTTCATTAATTTCTACTTTTACCTTTATTCCTTTGGCTATCTTTGGTTATAGGATGTTTTTTTTCAAACATTTTGCTGAAGGTGAGTTTATTTAATATTTGCATTTAAGGATATAATTTCCCTCTATTTGCCACTGTACCTGCAAAACCCAATTATCAACATGTAGTGCTTAATTTTTGTTTTTTTCCTACACATTTCATTTTCTTTTCTGGTGCCTTCTTTGGTCAATAAATTAACTTACACATAGTAGATATATAGAAAAGTCCATAGGTCTTAAGTATGGAGCTGAATGAGTTATTACAAATCCAGTGTACATAACTAACGCGTAGGTCAAAACAAACATTCTAGCACTCCTAAAATTTCCTTGTGTCCCTCTCCCAATCCCTAATACCTCCATGCTGTTTCATGTACATAGAATCTGTGGCTTCAGGGGTAGAGTTGAGTGGTGAAGTGACAAGACCATCTGGCTCTTAAAGCCTAAACTATCTACTGTCAGGCTTTTTACAAGGAAAAGTTTGCCAATCCCTAGATTAGTTTGTTAAATTGTTAGTGTGTTGGTATTATTTAACCAATAATTGTTTTAAATTAATTTTTCTACTCCAAAGCCATGAAGATAATCTCCTTTATTTTAAAAATATTTTTTGTTCTGGCTTTCATATTTATGCCTGTTTTAATGGAATTGATGTTTACTTTTGTAGGAAGTAGACATCAGGTTACTTTTTGCCAATATGAGTTACCGAGAATCATTTTTGAAAAAGACTATCCTCACTTTTGCAGTGTAATACATGTCATAATAATGTATGCATCTATGTCTGGGTCTTTCTTGGACTCCACTCTGTTCCATTGGTTTATTTGACTCTTCTTATGCCAGTATGGCATTTGATATGTATGTTTAGTGATATATGTCCTTCCACACTTTTTCTTCTTCAGCAGGAACCTGGCTCTCCTTGGCCCTTTGCATTCCCATATAAATATTGCTAGTATTCACAAAATAATCTGCTGGGACTTTCTTTGGAATAGAATTGAATCTGTAAATAAATTTGGGAAAAATTGCTTATTTTTGGATAGTGAATTTTTTTATCCATGAACAGGTATATTTCCTACATTTATGTAAATCTGTAGTTATTTAAAATTTGTATAGAATCCTGCACACCTATTGTTAAATTATTTCTATTTATTAATATAAACAACTTAATTTTACCTTCTAGTTGTTTATTGCTGATAAAGTGTTTTTTAGATATTGACCTTGTATCCAACAATTTTCTGCATTAATTTATTACAATAAATAACTTATAAATGTGTAATCTGGGAATGACACTCCTATTTATCTCTTCCAATTCTTAATCCCTTTTTTTCTGTATTTTGTGTTGCTAGATCCTCCAATATATAATATTGAGTAGAGCAAGAGTGGGCTTCCTCATCTTGATTGTGTTCTCAAGGGGAAAAGTTTCTTTTCAATATGATTTTTGCTGTTTTTTATTTTTTTTTAATTTCTTATCATATCAAAGATGTCCCATTCTATTCCTAGTTATTAAAAGTTTTGTCTTTTTTTCATGAGTGCCTGTTAAATTTTATTAAATGGTTTTTAACATCTATTGAAATCATGCTTTGTTTCCTTTGTTTCTTAAATTTGTGAATTACATTAATTTTCAAATGTAGAACTGATTAGATATCCCCAAAATTAATCTGAGTCGTGTTATACTTTCTGTATATTACTGGCTTTAGTTTGTTAATACTTTGCTTAGGATTTTTGCATCTTTGTCCATGAGAGAGATTGAGTTGTAAGTTTTTTTAGAGTGTATATTCTTGTTAGGTTTTATTATCATGGTGATGTTGAATTCATAACATGAATTCTTGAGTATTTCTTCTTTCTTTCTTACAAGATTTAGTTTTTAAAAGTTTTACTTTTTGGCTGAATCGCATAGATTTTAATGTGTATATTTGATAATTCATTTAAAATTTTTTTCTTCTCTGTTTAGAAATGTAGCTCTTAATTTGTAAACATTGGAAAATTTTCTAGTTAACGTTTCTGTTACTGATTGCTATCTTAAACACTATAAAAACGAGCATTCTCTGTATGATACCAAATCTTTGAAGTTTGTTGAAATCTGCTCTGTGGCCCAAATGATGGTCAATTTTGGTACAAAAGTTCTGTGTGGATTTGAGAAGTATATATGTTCTGCAAGTTGGGGTGCGTTTTTCTCCTTTGAAGTTAATGTTTCCTTTATCTTTGGCTGCTTTGTTTTCCATTTATCTTCAGTCTTCCTCATAGTACTCAGTTCTGTTTGTGAAATCCTCCATTTTGCCATCTTTTCCCCTTCATCATTTTAATCATAGTTGCTAAATCCTTGTCAGATAATTCCAGTATCTGGAGCTCCTGTGTGTCTAACTTTGAATTTTTGGAAAAACTGTATTGGGTCATTTTTTTTTTGAACACCTATTATGGACTGTTTTAAGTGTTTGGAGTACATATTGTGAACAGAGTAATCTTTTCTGGAAGCTGTTTGGAATCTGCAGTGTGCTGGTTGAACATGCTGAATTACTCTTTTAATACACTGTTGTGAATTGGGTTTGCCAGTGTTTCTTTAGAATATTGGTATCAGAATTAAATGTGAACTGTTCTTGAAAAATAGTATTGGTATTGGTTTTGATATTTGAACAGTAGTTTGGTATTAAGTTTATGATAGTTAACAAGTATTTTTCTATGGCATGGGATGTTTACATGGCTTGTCATATTTCTGGCAGTGGTGATTTTTCCATGGTATATTGTCAAGATCTTCAGTTGATTATTAAGTCATATTTCTGGTTATTGGTCTTTAGACCAATTTTCTAAATCAATTTTGGTAGCTCCTTAAAGTTTCTAAAGAAAACATCTATTCTGGGATTTCATATAATATTCCCTTTTGTTTTCCTACCGCCTATATTTTTGTGGATACGTGAGTGTGTCTTAATCAGAGTGTCCCTGTACTTAGTTTTTTCCTTGTTTGGCTTTTGTGGTATTTTGTGCCAAAAAAAAACTTTTTTTTTTTTTTGGAGAATCATCTTTGCTTGTTTTATTCATTTGGCCCTTAATATTACCTTATCTGATAGAAATATGGCCAAACCTACTTTTATTTTGCCTTTATTTTCTGCAACTTATTTGATATTTGCCCATCATTTTAAGTTCATAATTGATCTTTTCTCAAAAATAACCTGTGGCAGATTTTGTTTTCAAATCAGGTAATATCTGTCAATAAGAAATTTAGCACATTCATATGCCATCTTTATAGCTCAGGAGTTTTTTTACAGTTTACTATGTATATCTTGGTTTAATATCATTGATATTTTGTATGTTTTACTTTATATTATAGTCTTTGTCATGCTTTCTGTTTTGCACTGCTGTTCAAATTTCTTTTTTTCTAATTTGGTGGATTGCTGCTTTCCAGTGGTGGTTACCAGCACATTACTAACTGTTCATTGACTCTGTATTTCTATATTAAATAATGTTTTCTCCTCAGAATCTTTTGATTGTTCATTTCTCCTCTTCATCCAAGCTATCAAAGAACTTCAGATTTTATTTTTACATGTCACTCCCAAACAAGCTCCTTGGTTTTATGATTTTTCAGAAATTTTTGTTTAGTTCCATGAAAATGTATTAGTTCTATTTGAGGAACTTAGTCAAGTGTGTAATTCCAAAACACACTTGTATTTTTTTCTCAGTTCATTGGTGTAAAATACACATAACTTAAGCGCCAAGCTTGATGGATTTTTATGCATGTATATACCTAAGTAATTACCACCCAGTATCCCATAAGAGTCCCTGGTGTTCCAAGTTCATCATTATTCTGACTTCTGTTATTGTTGATTAGTTTTGCTTGTATGCTTGGCTTTCATTCAGTATAGTATGTGTGAGATTTATCCATTTTTGCTCAATGTACCAGTTTTTCTTTCTATTGCTATATAGTACTCCACTATAGGATTATACTGTAGTTCTCCCTTCTGTTGATGGACATTTGGACTGTCTCCAGGTTTTGGCTTTTATAAACAAAACTGAACATTTTCTACAGGCCTTTTGTTTGGCAAAAACATTCATTTATGTTGGGTACATAACTAGGAGAGGAATTCCTACATAAAACTTTAGTAGAAATTCCAAAATATTTTTTCAAAGTATATATATTTATACTCCCACTGGCAAGTTATACAGGCTCCAATTACTTCATGTTCTTGACAATATCTCCATTTGGTGTTTTCCGACTTTTTCATCAGACATCTCTGTATAGGACATTGTGGCTATCATGTGAGAGTAGGATGGGAATAGGTACTAGAAAGGGCATGAGGGAGCTTCTGGGTTTCAGGTAATGTTTGTTGATTGATCTGGATGCTGGTTATGTGGGTGTGCACACTGGAAATTCATTTAGCCATTTGTGCACGTAAGTACACTTGTGCATTGTTTTGTGTATGTATTATACTGCAACAAAATTACAAAATCACAAGGAGGTGACAACGACAAATTTGTTTATCTAAAAATGTCTCAAGAATATCATAAGGTAAAACCAGGAATAAATAAGAGTACTTATTTCATACACAGCAGAATTTTTCTCCATGTTTCCTTCCTTAATTTTCTTATATCTGACCCTGTTTTCAAACATAAAGAAATGAATTGACATAAGTTTTTTATTAGTATGTTTAATAATAGTTATGTATATTTCTGACTTCCAAAATAATCAACAAAATGTGTATATTTAAAGTGTATGTTGTGATACCATGGTACACATATACATTGTGGAATGATTACCAAGATAAAGATAACTGACACCTCCATCACAGCACATAGCTAACTTTTTTTTTTTTGGTGATGGTGAGAAGTGCTGAAGACTTACTTTAGGCAACATTCCAGCATACAATACTGCATTCTTATTTTTCTGCTTTTTTTTATTTTGCCATTATTAATGTACAATTACATGAGCAACATTATAGTTACTAGACTCCCCCTATTATCAAGTCCCCATCACATACC
Source organism: Smutsia gigantea (assembly GCA_032199065.1). NCBI lineage: Eukaryota > Metazoa > Chordata > Mammalia > Pholidota > Manidae > Smutsia > Smutsia gigantea. Next base: position 8,506 of record JAVSCE010018869.1, read on the forward strand.
CCATTACAGTCACTGTCCATCAGCATAGTAAGATGCTATAGAATCCCTACTTGTCTTCTCTGTGTTATACTGCCTTCCCCGTATCCCTGCGCCCCAACATTATGTGTGCTAATTGTAATAGCCCTTTTTCCCCCTTATTGCTCCCTTCCCACCCATCTTCCCCAGTCCCTTTCCCTTTGGTAACTGTTAGTCCATTCTTGGGTTCTGTGAGTCTGTTGCTGTATTGTTCCTTCAGTTTTTTCTTTGTTCTTATACTCCACAGATGAGTGAAATCATTTGATACTTGTCTTTCTCCACCTGGCTTATTTCACTGGGCATAATACCCTCTAGCTCCATCCATGTTGTTGCAAATGGTAGGATTTGTTTTCTTCTTATGGCTGAATAATATTCCATTGTGTATATGTACCACATCTTCTTTATCCATTCATCTACTGATGGACACTTAGGTTGCTTCCATTTCCTGGCTATTGTAAATAGTGCTGCGATAAACATAGGGGTGCATATGTCTTTTTCAAACTGGGGTGCTGCATTCTTAGGGTAAATTCCTACTAATGGAATTCCTGGGTCAAATGGTATTTCTGTTTTGTTCTTTTGAGGAACCTCCATACTGCTTTCCACAATGGTTGAACTAATTTACATTCCCACCAGCAGCGTAAGAGGGTTCCCCTTTCTCCACATCCTCACATTTGTTGTTGTTTGTCTTTTGGATGTTGGCCATCCTAACTGGTGTGAGGTGATATCTCATTGTGGTTTTAATTTGCATTTCTCTGATGATTAGCGATGTGGAGCATCTTTTCATGGGCCTGTTGGCCATCTGAATTTCTTCTTTACAGAGTGTTTGTTTAGCTCCTCTGCGCAGTTTTTAATTGGCTTATTTGCTTTTTGTTTGTTGAGGTGTGTGAGCTCTTTGTATAATTTGGATGTCAAGCCCTTATCGGATATGTCATTTATGAATATATTCTCCCATACTGTTGGATGTCTTTTTGTTCTATTGATGGTGTCCTTTGCTGTACAGAAGCTTTTTAGTTTAATATAGTCCCACTTGATCATTTTTGCTTTTGTTTCTCTTGCCCGGGGAGATATGTTCATCAAGAAGTTGCTCATGTTTATGTTCAAGAGATTTTTATCTATGTTTTTTTCTAAAAGTTTTATGGTTTCATGACTTACATTCAGGTCTTTGATCCATTTTGAGCTTACTTTTGTGTATGGGGTTAGACAGTAATCCAGTTTCATTCTCTTACATGTAGCTGTCCAGTTTTGCCAACACCAGCTGTTGAAGAGGCTGTCATTTCCCCATTGTATATCCATGGCTCCTTTATCATATATTAATTGACCATATATGCTTGGGTTTATATCTGGCTCTCTATTCTGTTCCATTGGTCTATGGGTCTGTTCTTGTGCCAGTACCAAATTGTCTTGATTACTATGGCTTTGTAGTAGAGCTTGAAGTCAGGGAGTGTAATTTCCCCCACTTTATTCTTCCTTGTCAAGATTGCTTTAGCTATTTGGGGTCTTTTGTGATTCCATATGAGTTTTAGAACTATTTGCTCTAGTTCATTGAAGAATGCTGTTGGTATTTTGATAGTAATTGCACTGAATCTGTAGATTGCTTTAGGCAGGATGGCCATTTTGACAATATTAATTCTTCCTGTCCATGAGCACGGGATGTGTTTCCATTTATTGATATCTTCCTTAATTTCTCTCATGAGGGACTTGTAGTTTTCAGAGTATAAGTCTTTCACTTCCTTCGTTAGGTTTATTCCTAGGTATTGTATTCGTTTGGATGCAATTGTGAATGGAATTGTTTTCCTGATTTCTCTTTCTGCTAGTTCACTGTTAGTGTATAGAAATGCAACAGATATCTCTGTATTAATTTTGTATCCCGCAATTTTGCTGAATTCAGATATTAGATCTAGTAGTTTTGGAGTGGATTCTTTAGGGTTTTTATGTACAATATCATGTCATCTGCAAACAGGGACAGTTTCACTTCTTCCTTACCAATCTGGATGCCTTTTATTTCTTTGTGCTGTCTGATTGCTGTGGCTAGGACCTCTAGAACTACATTGAATAGAAGTGGGGAGAGTGGGCATCCTTGTCTTGTTCCCGATCTTAAAGGAAAAGCTTTCAGCTTCTCGCTGTTAAGTATAATGTTGGCTGTGGGTTTGTCATATATGGCCTTTATTATGTTGAGGTACTTGCCCTCTATGCCCATTTTGTTGAGAGTTTTTATCATGAATGGATGTTGAATTTTGTCGAATGCTTTTTCAGCATCTTTGGAGATGATCATGTGGTTTTTGTCCTCTTTTTGTTGATGTAGTGGATGATGTTGATGGATTTTCGAATGTTTTACCATCCTTGCATCCCTGAGATGAATCCCACTTGTTCATGATGGATGATCTTTTTGATGTATTTTTTAATTCAGTTTGCTAATATTTTGTCAATGCTGCATTATTAATTGTAATCACCATGCTGTACATTGGATCCTCAGAACTTTATCTTATAACCAAAAATTTATACCCTTTGACTTATATTATCCCATGTCCCCCTCTCCCTCTCCTGGCAACACCCATTTTATTCTTTGTTTATGTGAAATTGGCTTTTTTTCCTTTTAGATTCCACATACAAGTTATACTATACAGTATTTGTATTTCTCTGTATGACTTAATCAGTTAGCATAATGCTTTCAAAGTCCACCCACATCATTGGAAATGGCAGGATTTCCTTTATTTTCATATAGCTGAGTAATATTCCATATGTATATATACATATACACCCCCCCTCCTCCCCACATTTTCTTTGCTGTGTTGATGGTTTTTAGGCTGTTTCCATGTCTTGGCTATTGTAAATAATGCTGAAATGAACATGTGGGTACAGGTATTTCTTTGGGATAGTGATTTCATTTCTTTTGGATTTATACCTGGAAATCGGATTGCTGGACCATATAGCAGTTTTATTTTTAATTTTCTGAGGAACTGCCATAGTGTTTTTCATAGTGGCTGAGCGAATTTATGTTCCCGCCCTCCCCAGGGGAATGCACAAGGGTTCTTTTTTCCTCTATATCTTCAACAACTCTTGTTATCTCTTGCCTTTTTCATATTAGCCATTCTAACAGGTATGAGGTCATATCTCATTGTGGTTTTGACTTGCATATACTTTATGGTTAGTGATGTTGAGCACCTTTTCATATACCTATTGGCCATTTGTAATCATCTTTGGAAAAATGTTCAGGGGCTGGAGACTGAATTAATCACTAATGGCCAATGATTTAATCAGTCATGCCTATGTAATGAAGCTTCCATAAATATCCTGAACTATGAGATTAAGAGAGCTTTTGAGCTGGTGAACACTAGGAGGTGCTGTGAGGGTGGTGTGCCCTGAGAGTGCATGGGCATTCTGTGTACTCCTCCCCCCATTCATTGCCCTATGTCTCTAATCTGGGTATCCTGAGTTGTATTTTTCATAATAAACCATTAATCTAGTAAACAAATACGTGAGCTTCTGTGTGTGTGCTGTTGACAAATTTTTCAACCTTTATGTGGAAAATGTACTTAGAAGAATATGTTTGGTGGATTTAGAATTTTCTGGTGGCATTTTTGTTAGCTTTTTAAAATGACTTTCCTCTTTGATTTTCTTACTTGCAAAACTGCCTATTCACATTTTTGCCCACTGCCTTCTGATTTCCATAGTTTCTATTGAAATGTTTGCTGTCAGTTTTATTATTGAGATGGCTTGCCTTTTTTCCCCTCATTAATTTATAGAACTTTTTATATTAGAGATAGTATTTCTCTGTTAGATATGTGTGTACTGAATGTTGTTTCCCACTCTGTGTTCCATTTTTATTCTTTTTCTTTTGATAAGGTTAGGTTCTTTATACAGTATGATTAATATAATTTGTGTCTTGTTTGAGAAATCTTTGCCTTTCCTGAGGTCATAGAGGTATTTCCTATGACATTTACTAAACTTTTTATTTTAGTTTATAAATTTAGATCAGTTTGCTGCCCAAAATGGATTTCTGCTTTCACTTAGGATAGCAATAAATACTTACAATAATTAAGCCAGCACCATTTATTGAACTGATTGTCCTATTACTCTTGTCATTCTTCAGATGACCATGGGTCTGTTTTTGGACTCTCATCCATTCCATTTTCCATTTGAAAATCCTTATGCCTGTATCACACTACCATAAAGGAATTTTCTGAAGGGTGGAAACAAAAATAAGAATATATAGTTTTTAAAACTAAGAGATGATGATATGATCATATCAGTACACAGAAGAGCATGATTAAAAAAAACTGGCAGACTAGAAATAGAAAGGAATTTCCTCAATGTGATAAATGATTTTTGCAAATACCTACAGCAAATATCACATTTATGGTCAAATATGGAAAGTGCAACTTAAAACTAAGACCATGATGAGGATGTCTGCTGTCTTCAATTTTATTCAACATTTTCCCTAAGTTTTTAGAGTAATATGGCAAAACAATAACACAGAAAACCCAAATAAAAGTATCCAAAATAGAACTTTTTAGAAACTGGATACAAGTTCAGTATAATACATTTCAGAAAAATCAAAAAAATTTAAAGGTATAATTAATAGCATGAAAAATATGAAAATCTCTGTAAAGGAAATTACAAAATATAATGCAAGGAAATAAGGCACAAATAAATGGAAGGCTATAACAAATTCTTGGAAAGGCTGCTCGATATAAAAATATCAGTTCTTCCCATGCTACATACAAATTCATAGTAATTTCAAAAAAAATCACAGCAGATGCTTTCTTGGATATTAGACTAGCTAATTGTAAAATATATGAAAATGCAAAGGGCTAAGACAAGGGCTTGTCTGTAATAAACAAGACCATCTTGAAGAAAGATAGAAGAAATACATTTTTTGACAAGTATAATTTATATAATTATCAATTGAGCGTATACAATGGTAATTATCAATATATCCTATCTAATGTTACATTGGTACATTAATAATGACCCCTCCCCTTTTCCAAAAGAACTGCTTCTACAAATAAAAAACCTGGTCACATAATTCCAATATATGCTCAAATTTCTCATTTGGCTTCCCATTCTCTGTAACAGAGATCCCTAAAGTTCACAGTATAACAGTTTGATTGGATATCTATGTATTCTACTGATATTTCAAATATAGTAGTTCTGAAAACTTTCCTTTCTCATTTTCTCCACCTCCTAATTACTGTGGCTGAATTGAAGGGTTAGAACCTAAAATATGTATTACAGTGAAATAAAATATGCTGTCTTTCTATATTTTAAAGTTTTAAGTATAGAATAAAATTTATAATAAATGTATTGATGGTTTAATTATATAAATTACAAATATAAATGTAAGTTCTTAAAAATACTGTTCAAGGTAGAAATTGATCATATATTTTGGAGACTTGTGGTCTAAAATTAGTGCATAATTCATTCCCTGAATACCTCTATGACCCTTTCTTTCATCACAGCTCCAGGCTGTATTCTCAACTCCTCCTATGCTGTTAGCCCTTTTGCTCATTTTCTGAGGGTGTTGGAGGCCATCTGCCTTTGCTTGTGCCTTGGTCCTATGTTCCTGAAAAACATAGTAGTACTCTTCATCCAACAGCTGTTCTCCAGTGAAGATCAAAATGGTTTGCAAAATGTAAACAGTAGTCATAATGAGGATTAGTTCCCATACAGCTTTTTCCATGTCAACTAATTCTGGACATTTCAGATTGGACAGAAGTTCTGGGGATCAGTATCATTTAAGGATGTGACTGTGGGCTTTACCCAGGAGGAGTGGCAGCACCTGAACCCAACTCAGAGATCCCTGTACAAGGATGTGATGCTGGAGACCTACAGCCACCTCGTCTCAGTGGGTAAGGTCTGTTTATTATGCAATTCTAAATAGCATTTTTTAATTCTTTTAATTATGAAGCATATGTACACTCTTTTGAGTTTAATGATATTTAAAATCAGAATTTAAGAGTCAGTGTTGATTATCACTTTGGGGCACCAGAAAATTTGTGTTTACCTCTCCAGTAAAATGTTCAGTGGTGCCTTCATTGAGCAGCTCTAGAGGTCCTGCTCTTTTAGAATCCCTGAAGTTGGTCTTAAGTCCTAAATTATTTCACTGTGACAGGTTATTGTGTTACCAAACCAGAGGTGATCTTCAGGCTGGAGCAAGGAGAGGAGCCATGGATACTGGAGGAAGAATTCCAAAGCCAGACCCATCCAAGTGAGCTAATGTATAATGCGCAGATGAGCATTAGGGATTTATTGTTTTCCAGTGGTTAATTCAGAAGTTGACAACTTTGAAATATTTTTTCAAGAGTATCTCTTTAGAAGTCCTAATCCTTGGAAGGGACTGAGAATACTGATTTTTGTATTTGTACTCACAAAAAATGTTCCTTTTTGATTTGCTTTTTGAATGTTTACCATTCTTAAATCTAACAACAGCCCAGTCTTTGCCCACTTCATCTATACTGCTGTTTTTCTTGGTTACTCTACATCTCTGAAAGTAATATAAGTTGCCCACCTTACCTCTATTTACTCTGCATTCCTACTATTATCAGGCTCTCTTTCATATGCTCATTTTTTTTTCTAACTTCCATTGTGATTTCTTCTTTGACCCAAAGTTTTTTTAGAAATGTATTGTTTAATCTTCAAATGTTTAGGGATTTTCTAACTTCTTTTTTGCTCTTGATTTCCTATTTAATTATTTCTCTCTCCAGAGAACATACTACATAAGTTTTCATTCTTCTGGAATTTACTGAGACTTGTTTATGGCCCAGGATATGGTGTATCTTGGCAAATGTTCTATGTATACTTGAAAAGATTATGTATCCTGCATTTCTGATTGGTATTAGGTCAAGATGATGGATAGTGCTGTTCAAATCTTCTTTAACTATTGATTTCTTGTTTAATCATTCTATCAACTTTTGAGAGGAAAGTGCTAAATCTCTAACTATGGTTTTAGATTTGTGTATTTCTTCCTTTACTTCTGTCAGTTTTGCTTCAGTTATTTTAAAGCTCATTGTCAGTGGCATAAATAGTTAAGATTGTTCAGTTTTCCTGGTGAATTGATTCTTTATCATTATGAAGCACCCTTTATCTCTGGCAATACTCCTTTGCCTTGAATTTTTCATTGCCTGATATATCAATAAAGCCACTCTAGTTTCCTTATGTTAAATATTTTTCTGGTATATATTTTTCCATATATTTACATTCCTTCTTTCCATTTTTATATTTAAAGGTGTCTCTTACAAGCATTATATGGTTGGGTTTTGTTTTGTTTTGTTCTGACTATCTTGACAGTCTGTGAGTTTTATTTGCAATGTTTAATCAATCCTCTAATATTCAATGTATGTTATAGTTAAGTTTAGGCATACTATTTTGCTATTGATTTTCTATTTGTCTCATCTGGTTTTTATTTCTCAATTCCTTCTCTTGTCTGGGTTAATTTTTAGTATTCCCAGTCAGCCAGGGATGTATAAAGAACTTGTCTCAACCCTTTTAGGATCTCCCCACCCCACTTCTAGTTGATCTGCTGCTCACACCAACCTGGACTACATTTTTGGGCTAACAAAGTTGTGGCTTTTCTCTGTCCATTTCTGAGTTTGCTACCTTTACCATTCAAAGTCACAAGATTTCTCCCACCTTTCCACTCTAAATAAAGTCTTCCCCTTCTGACAGCAAAGCTGCTAGGTTTTCAATTTGTTGTCCACATCTGGTAGATTTCTAATGCCTTAAAATGGATGTTTTGACAATTTTCTCCAATTACTTCCTTTTTTTAGTAGATAATTGCTGACCTCTTCTTTCCAGTGTCATAATTGGAAGCTGACATTATAGTTATGTTTTAATATAACATCTTTAACCCTTACTAGAAATAAAAGTGAGAACATTTCTGCATCTTCTCTAAGACTTCTGTCAGCAGTTTTTTTAAGTCATAGAATATGTTCGTGCAGAAATAAGTGGGATAAACTCTTTTCAGGATGCAGTACAGAAGGGCCCCCCTCCTTTCGTATGCTTATTTTTTGATTCAAATAATTTTTGAGTACTGAAAACTGAGAGTATAACAGTGAAAAAAATGTGTGTCATAATGAGTTTATATAAGTAATTCTAATGGTGAACAGTTACATAAAAAGATGCTCAACATCATTAATCATCAGGGAAATGCAAATCAAAACCACGATTAGTTGGAATTTACACTACTTCAAATGGCGAGCATCAAGAAGACAAGATAACCAGCACTGGCGAGAATGTTGGAGAAAGGGAACCTGTGCATTGTTGGTGGTAATGTAAATTTGTACAGCCATGATGTAAAGCAATATGGAGGTTCCTAGCATATTATCTAGCAATTCCATGTCTGGGTACATAGTGAAAGGAAATGAAAACAGGATATTGAAGAGGTATATGCACTTCCATGTTTATCATAGCATTACTTGCAATAGCCAGATATGGAAACAATTTAAGTGCCCATCAACAGATGAATGGATAAGGAAGGTGTGGTATCAGTGTACAGTGTAATATTATTTAGCAGGAGAAAGGATGATATCCTCCCACTTATGATAATATGAATGGACCTTGAGTATATTATGTTAAGTGAGATAAGTCAAACAGAGAAAGACAAGTAGTGTGTAGTATCACTTATATGTGGAATCTAAAACACCAAACTTGTGGAAACAGTAACATAGTGGTCACCAGAGGTTGGGGGTGGGGGAATAGAATAGATGTTGTCTCAGAGGACAGACTTAGTATGAATAGTAAATGAGCCCTATACATCCAAATCACAGTGTTGTAGTATAGACAACAATATTGTATTATAGTCAAACTTGCTAAGAGACTAGAAATTATTCTAGCCAGTAGTATGAAATAAATGCATAACATGAAAAAGGTGCTAATTATCACTACAATGTTAATCATAGTATGGTATATAAGTATCAAAATAATGTACACCTTAAATTTATACAGTTATAAATCATATGTATGTTAACAAAAAACTACATAAACAGTTGTTTTTATGTATTAAATGCTCTGGTGGTAAGAACTATCAAATTGAAGAATAGTTAAATTGATTGTGTTAGTTTAAGAAGAGAAGTCAGGAGAAACCTTAAAGAGATCACCATTAGAACAGAATTTGAATGAAATGATTCTGCCATAATGATTCTGACTGTTCTCAACAGGAGTAACGTCAACTTTTAATAAGCCCAGGGCAGGAATGCATTCGGTGTTTTTGAAAAATAGCAAAAAGTTGCAATTGACAAAGGGGAGTAGTTGACAGGAGGAGGGGTAGAATGGTGATGTCAGGCAGTTGTGGTCCAAAAGATGAGAATATAACTCTTTTTAAGATTTTAATTTTATTCTTAATTTATTAGTGTATTTTGGCAAATGAGCAACATCTGATTTATATTTGTCTAAGATCTTTCTCACCTCTATAGAGAAAATACTGGGGATAACATAGGTCTTAAATAGCTCATTAGGGGACTGTTAGTCTTCCGTACTATTATGGTTGCTTAGACAAAATTAGAAGTCATGGAGGTAATGAGAAGAGGTTAGATTCTCTATATTTGGAAAGTGGGGCAATAACAAAAGAGCTTAGCATTTGTTTCATCAGAGTAATGGAGGGAGAGGAGAGGATAGTACGAAAGTATTTAAAGGAATAATGGAAACTTCCAAAATTTGTCAAAAGACATAAAAACCACTCATTCAAGAATCTGAGTGAACTTCATATGAGATAAATCCAGATTTTCATGCTCAATTAAATTTATGAAAACTAAAAACAATCTTGAAAGTAGCCAGAGAGAAACAGTGCATTAATTTTGGGGATGTTGGTGGACTGGGAATGATCTGAAACCACAAGGCTAGAAGGAAATAGTACATTTTCTCAAGTACCAAAAGAAATGAGCTGTCAAGTAAAAATTCTGTATCATGAAAATACATTCATGAAAGAAGGGAAACTAAAGATACTATACAAAGGAAAATGAAAAGAAAATATTTTTTGTAAACCTACCATTAAAAAATGGCTAGAGGAACTTCTCTAAATAGAATATAACACAAAGCTTGGAACTTCAGAAAAGAACAGAAGTAGAAAAATTAGGGGTAAATATAATGGAGTTTCCTTCTTATGAGTCTCTGAAATCATATTTGATGATTGGAGCAGAATTTATAATACATTGATATTTTCTGTGTGTAGAGGAAACAATTAATTTAAAAAGTAGGGAGGATAAAGGGATTTAAGTAGAGGTAAAGTTTTAAATGGTAAAATGTTGATCTTAGAAGACTATGATATTATATATGTACAATTTATGTCGAGATGCCTTAGAATACCTGGAACAACCACTAGAAAACTGCAGAAAGTGACACACTTAGAAACACTGTTAATAAGTCAGGATGGAATCTTTAAAAAATGTTCAAGTAACCAATAGGAAAATAAGAAATTCAGAACCTATGAATGAGAAACTTGACAAAACAGACAAAACAAATGAAGTGGCAGAATTAAGTCTATTCTAGCAATGTTTACACTAAGTGTGTATGATTTAAATACAGGCATACCTCAGAGATATTGTGGGTTTGGTTCCAGATCATGGCAGTAAAATGAATTATCACAATAAAGTCAAATTAATTTTTTGGTTTTCAAGTGCATGTAGTTGTACACTATACTGTAGTCTGTTAAGTGTGCAGTAGCATTATGTCTGAAAAAAATGTACATGCCTTAATTAAAAAATACTTTAATGCTAAAAAGTGCTAACCATCATCAGTGAGTTGTAATCTCTGATCACAGATCACCATAACAAGTAATAATAAAAAAGTTTGAAATATTGTGATAATCAAAACATGACACAGATATGAAGTGAGCAAATGCTGTTGGAAAAATGCCAGATGTGATAGACACAGGGCTGTCATGCCTTCAATTTGTAAAAAAAATGCAATATCTGCAAAGCACAATGAAGTGAAGTGCAATAAAATACAGTATGCTTGTACACCAATTAAAATACAAACTGACAAAGTGGATCAAACCAAAAACATGATTAAAAAATAGGTTATTTATAAGGAAACCCACTTAAAATATACCATAATTAGGTTGATAGAGAACAGAAAAAGTTATATCATGCAAACATTAATGAAGACAAAAGCAAGGATGACCCTATTAATATCAGATAAAGTTGTTTCCAGAGCAAAGAAAATTATTAGACAAAATAGAAACATTCCAACAAAAAGACAAATGTGGTCCCACCAGACAGTAGAACCTCAAAGTATACAAACCAAATCAGATGAACTGAAAGGAGAACTCAATTACATCTGGGGAATTAACCACCTCACTCTCAGCATTTGGTAGGACTACTAGATATCAAATCAGCAGATATGGAATAACTGAACACCACTATCAACCAACAGGACTGAAGCAATGTTTATAGAACACTGCCCAACAGAAAGATACACAGTCTTCTCAAGTGCCCATCGAACATTCAGAAATGTAGAACATATCCTGGGCTGTAAACAAACCTCAATAAGTTTATCAGAATTGAAACTGTGTTCAGAGAAGACTAGTGACTCTGTGGCATCTTACTACACTGATGGACAGTGTTTGCACTGGGGCTTGGGGGGGCTCAATAATATGGGTGAATGTAGTAACCACATTGTTTTTCATGTGAAAGCTTCATAAGAATGTATATCAATAATATAATTTTAAAAATTGTAATAACAAGAAAAATTTTAAAAATTGTGCTGAGTATGTTCTCTGACCATAATGATATCAAACTATGAATCAATTACAAAGGCAATAGAAAAATACCCAAGCGCTTGGAAATTAAAATACATCTAAGTAAAATATGTATCAAAGAAAGCTCAAAGGAAAATTTAAGAGTACATAAAACTGAATGAAAATGAGACACCATATCATATGTGGGAAGCAACTAAAGCAGTGCTAATAGGGCAATTTATGGCACTAAATGCTAACATGAGATGAAAGGTTTTAACTCCATAATTAACTTTCTCTTTCAAGAAACTGAAAGAGAGCAAACTAAATCCACAGCAAGTAGAGGGAAGAAAATTATTAAAAAATTAAGATCAAGAATCAATGAGACTGAAAGAAAATAGGAAAACAAAGTGAATGAAGCACAGTGCTGGTTTTTGGGGAAAATATCAATGAAATTTATAAAGTAGCTATCTTGACAAAATATATAAGACAAATCAATATCAGGAAAGAAATGGAGGATTGTGGGATTAATGGGATTAATACATAAATCAAGTAATGTAGAAATCAAATGTACAAATACATATGACTTGATTGTTTTTCCTACAACTCTTGATACGTGATCAAAAACAGAATGATTAGAGCCAAAACAGTTCCTACAACTCATGACCACCCTCACATGGTTTTGGTATCCTTGAGGAGCACCATGCCCTAGGACTAGACTCAAGGTCAGATAATGATTGTGTGTTGATCATGTGTTGAACCCCCTACTCAGAATTCTTTAGATGTTTAAGTTCATTTGCTCAGTAAATATAAAGAGTGCCTTTTTGGCATTACTCTTGTGCTGTGACGCCTTGAGTTCCCTGGCTGGCCTTTCAGATCTTCAGCTTCCTTCACATTCCCTCCAAATCTGTGGGTTGGAGGCACAGGGGAGCCAACAAGTGGCGCCTGAACAGGGACCTCAGAGCGGGGAAGCTCCTGAAGATCATCGTTCCAGCAAGACTCCTGGGAAAGCCTGCGTAGGGACAGGATCGAGTCATCAGGGACACTATGATGGGCCACCATGAAACTAAAGCAGATAATCCAGAGAATTACTTAAAATTACTCTGTGCCCTCCTAAAAACATCAGGAGTGAAAATTTCCAAAAAAGATGTTGTGCAACTTCATAAATATATTAAAAAACATTGTTATTGGTTGCCCCCACAAGGTACCCTCAGACAAGCTGATTGGAATAATGTATTAAGAGATTTCAAAAAGGCTCACAGACAGGGAAACATTATCCCTGTACCTCTTTGGGTGGATCAATGGCCCCTCAATAAAGAAAAACTGGCAGCTTCACACACATTAGTTCAAGAACAGCTTCAGTTGAATTCCACAAGCCTGTGGAATTCCCCTGTATTTGTTATAAAGAAGAAGTCAGGAAAATGGAGACTCTGACATGATTTAAGACAAATTAATGCAGTCCTTAAACCTATGGGGCCTTTACAACAAGGCCTCCCTTCTCTGGCTATGATTCTGAAAGACTGGGACATGGCTATCATTGATCTTAAAGATTGTTTTTTTTTACTATTCCTTTAGCTGTGGCAGATAGGGAAAAGTTTGCTTTTACTGTACTCTCCTTAAATTTACAAGCTCCTTCAGAAAGATTCCAATGGAAAGTACTTCCTCAAGGAATGTTAAATAGCCCTACAATTTGTCAAAATTACATGCACAGGGCTCTCTTGTACCCTCCTGGCATAAGCCACGAGCTCTGCCTGTCCTTTCACTTTATCTTTAAATAAAAGCCTCTTCCTGGCTCTCCTACCTTGGCTGTTTGCTAAGTTCATTCTTCGACTCCGCAAACAAGAACCCCAGCATCATTCTGGGGGGCTCGTCCGGGATAACTAAGGGGGTGAGTATCGGCATCCAAGCCTGCCTTTTCTTTCACTGTCCTTATAGGAGGAAGCCGTCTATGGCACACAACATCGGGCGCTCATCAGCCACTTAAATGGGACTAGCCCAGCTGCCATTCTTAAAGTCTTGAGCATCAGGTTCCCCTGCATCTCCCTCAGTGGATCCCCCATCTCCCTTGGGAAACGGGAAAGTCACCTGAGTGGAGGCCAGGATTCCTTTGCAGAGGCATCTCCTTGGATGCGAGGGACTGAGGAAAGCCATGGGCAACTGCAAAAGTCTAGGCTGAGGCTACACTTCGGCAGCTTCTCAAAGGTCTGTGTGTCTGGAGTCATACCCCGACAGCCTGACTGGGTATCCATGCAGAGTGTCTCTCTATCTCTGACTTCCAGCCTGCTTTTTCTGGCCACCCTAGCCTCTGAATGAGGCAGGGATGTTCTAATTCTCTTCTAACTTCATCAGTTGCACAGAACCTGATGCCCACCACTGCAAGGTAGGAGATCCATGCTTTGCTCTTCTTCTTGACTAAATGCTTTACTCTTTATCTTATAAAATGTGTCTGGGCACCCATTGGCCACTTAAAAGATGATTGGCGTTGGCTACCAGTCTTAAGTCTTGGGTGAACGATTTCCCACTCCTTGATCCCCCGCCTCCGGACGGGAATGTCAGGGAGTGGCTGAGCCAATTTCCTATGCTTTATCTTCTGCACACAAGCCTGGCCTCAATACAAACTCTCTAATGGAGAGGTTTGGCCCCTGAGAGAAGTATACAATATTATAAGGTTATTCAGCTAAATTTATTTTAATGTAAGGAAAGAAAATAGTCAAAAGTTCCATGAACTACTACAGTATGGAACTAGTTTTCTAAATTATTTTGGTGGAAATCTATTCTACTTATTGGGTTCATCATTATCCTCAAAAATTGGGAGGTTTTTAAACTAGACTCCCTGAAATGGAAGAGATTTATCTTCTGCAATACAGCCTGGCTTTAAATAACTAATGCTAGAGTTGTACTTGCATTTCATTTCCAGCCCCTAGACACACACAGTCCCTATCAGTACAGAGCCTTCATTGGCCCTGTTCATCTTGGGCCGTCTAAACCTTAACCCAGTTATGTAAACTGCTTACCTTTAGTGTGTATTCTTGAAAACTGAGACACTTTTAATCAAATAAGCTAAAAAAAAGATGGCAATTGAATATTAGTAACTCAAATCTTTTTATCAGTTTATCTGTCTGTGTATATGTTCTTTTATGAAAAGTGTTGCTAACTGTAGTCATTACATCTCAATTTGTGTGTCTATGTGTGTAAATGAACAATATTTTTCTATCTCCAGATGGTATTAATAAAAATTGGTTTAAAAACAAGCACTTGTAAAAATTGGGCATTCTAAAACTTCCCAAAAATTTTGATAGAAGATATTAAGCATTAATGCTAATTTAAGTTGAACTGAAACAGACGTATCCTTTTGGTTATCAGCTGCCTAAGTTTACCTAAAGTCATTTAAGTTGATATTACATGTTAAATCTTTCAAGAAAAAAATGCTTAAAAAGAGGCTTGACTTTGTCTAATGTTTGGTAAAAGTTTTGTGAGCATGGTTGTTAGGAATGAGTAAACTAAAGTGAAGCAAGTAAACATCTTAATAATTGTGTGTTACAGTGTGTATACCTACAAACAGCCTGATAATCTTTGTGGTAACCTAAAATCTTAGTTTTGCTAAGTTAAGTAGACATATTTTGTGCTTAGTAAGAGATTGTGCTGTAAAGCACACGATTCCAGAAATTATGAAATGTGTTAATAAATTTGTCAATCTAAAGAGTGCTAGTGTAAGTTTACAATAGCCTACTTCTCAGTGTTCACTGAAAATTAAAGTTCCTAATGGTTTTAAGTTCTAATTAAAGCTATTTAAAATAATAAGGAAAACATTTCTTTCTGCATGCTAAAGAATGTGTCTTTTGATAAAAGAAAGTAACTCAGTTCTAAAGTACAGCTGTTTATTTAAAGAGGAAGAACTCTAAATGAAAAAAAAACTGTAGAAACTTTGTGGAAGAATTGATATGCTCTTGCTATGTGAAATTAAAGCAAATGAGTCGATATCAAGTACACAGCAAATTAGAATTTTGTTTTCAGTTAAAAGGACAAAGTTTTCTTAAACTGTTAGTCTGCTCTTAATGTTGAAAAATTGCAAAAGGTTTTCTAATTGTTTTATCAAAGCAGTTTCTCATGCTTAAAGTCTCAATGAGTTGTCTGAGTATTTAAGAAAATGAGATCCTAATATTAAATGGACTAAAAGCTAAACTTCTCTAACAACTGTGTAACCTTCTGTATTTATCTGAGGTATTTTGTTGTCATTCTGGTTAAATGGATAAGTATTGCTTCATGGCAACCTATAATCTTATTTAAGCAAGTGCCAAAGAAACTTTCTTCTGACAACTTCCCAAAATCATGTCCAAAAAGGTGTTTTTATCTCTAGTTAACTCTGATATTTTCCAGAGGGCCCCTAGAACATGTCAGAGGAATTTTTTCTCATTGGGGAAATTATTTGGCTAATTTGGCTTATTTATCTGATATATAATTACCTGCTTAATTACCTGGAAAGCACTGTCAAAGGGAATGATGCTAAACTTTGTTACTAAATGTTTTGTGTTACAGAAATATCCAAATTTTCTTATGTCAACCGTCTTATAGTAAGCTCTCATTAGATCTTTAGCCATTGTCATTTGTAAGTCTTCTGTCATTTATAGTCACTATTTTATTACTCCTAAACTAGTAAAAAACTAGATTTCAGCAGAACAAGTATTGGTTACATAGGATTAAGTAAACTAAGAACGTCACTTCCTGGCAGGTGCAGGAACCTCAGGATGTCTTGGGGACCTCAAGAAGAGAGGAATTCACCCAAATCTACAGGTACTGCAGGCAAAACCTGATGGCAAGTCTGGCTTGGTTTTCTGGCCTCGAGAGGCCTTAAAAGTCCAATCTGAAATTCCTTATAAAAAGTACCAGCAAAGCACATTTAAAAGAGCCTATATAATCAATTGTTCTTCTTGCTGCATTTATGCAAATAATCAAGCTAAATGTTATTGGCTTGATTTTAGGGAAATGTATTGGGTGATTTTAGAGAAAAGTATTATTTCAGTAATGAAGCCTTGTCTGTACTGAATCCTAATACTAGTCATTGGGACATAGATTATATCCAGAATTCTAGTTTCCCCAAAATATCTGGCTATGAATTCTCCAAATGTTATAGTTTTCTCTTATCATTTCAATTCAAGTTTTACTATTTCTAGTTCTCATATTCAGTCATGCATTCTTAATCTCATCAAGTTGATCCAAAATGGAAAATCCAACTCCAGATGTTGCTTCATAACCTAATAACATGACTTGTTCTATCTTGCGTAGAAGCCATAAAACTGCAAATAGTAATAGAAATGGAACCCAATATGGAACCACCCATCTCCCAAGGCCTCTCAACCCGCCAGTGATTGAGACCTAATTGCACCCTTTACTCCGCCCCCTCTCAGCATGAAGCAGCCAGAGCGGTCATCACCCCCTTTCCCTAGCAGCAGCTAGGCTCTCCATCTGTAGAGGGGGGAATGAAACAGGGACTGTGGGTGTAGTCAGAATAGGGTGAGGGCCTCTGGAAAAAGCAAGGCAGGATATTTACAGTCAGAGCAATGTAACAATGGGCAAAGACATCCCTATCGAAACTCTGTGTTAAGCATTATGCAAAGCCAAAGTCACACTAATTCTCTAGAGTAAAGATACCCAACTAGGAATATAGACATCTACAGTGAGATCAATTAAAGCTCAAAAGGCTAGGAGCAACTTGGCCTGGAATGTTTGAGTGTTCTGAAAATAAAGAAGGGTATCTCAGCATAACCCATGACTTCACTGTAAACAGCCCTAGCAAACAGACAACAACCCAGCCCACCTCAGGAGCAGGGCAGGTGGTACAAGTCCACACCCTAAGCCCTCTCTTCACATTATCAAGGTATATGTGGCATGGGATGCATCCTTCCTGCTCTACTAGATTATCCCGGAAATAGTCATAAAAGATTTCTCCGAGCTCTGCTGTCTGATTGTGATGACAACTTGAAACTTTTAGATCCCACCTCTGTTGCAGTTGCAGCTGCATTCATCTTGCTGGTTTCTGGACTTGTCGGTGCAATGCAAAAGGAAATATCTAAGCTGCCCTGTGCCTATAGCAAGACAGCGAATTTGACTGCTTCTATATTATCTGAACTCAGTCAAAAGCCAGGAAAAGTGCAAATTGCAGTACTTCAAAATCATGCTACTGTAGACTGTCTGCTGTTAAAAGAACATATGGGATGTGAACAATTTCCAGGAATGTGTTGTTTTAATTTGTCTGACTTTTCTCAAACCATTCAAAATCAACTAGACAGTATTCATAATATTATTAATAAGTTTTCACAAATTTCTGGGTTACTTAACTGGTTTTCTTGGTTTCATTGGATGTGGCCCTTAATTGTGGGTCTGTTTTTGTTATGTATCTGTATTGCTGTTCTGTTAATGTGTGTACATAAGTTAATAGTCTGTTAAAACCTATACAGGCTTATGCTACTCTACAAGAAGTGATGTCATAGAAATAATCAATCTTCTCACATTTTTCTTCCATTTGCTACTTCTATAACTTTTCTTCTCCTTTCCTGAATACAACTCTTTTTCTAGAATTTGTGTCTCATACATAAATTGTAGTGTATCAAAGCCTTTCCAGCTAATGAGGATGCCTCAAGACAAGTGCTAGGCATAATAGCCATGAAGCATAAATTTTAAAAAAGGCAGAAAGCTAACCTCTTCAAAGAATACTACTTCTCTCTCACTCACCAACTTTACATCTCCCTGTATAGCCCCTGAAGATGGCTGGTTAACCAAGACGGGTAAGATTCCTCAAGGGAGGAACAACCTAAGACAGGCACAGTCGCAGAGGGGCCATCAGGTGAGAAATTGGGGGTCAACAGAGGTGAGGCTTAGGACCTCAACCCCCCCCAGTTTTGAGAGAAAGCTTCTGCACCCATGGCTGTTTTGTTGCCTTTGGCCAGCTCAGATCAAAACTCAGTCTATAGGCATAGACCTGATCACCTGCAATTACCTTCTAATTGCACTAAATCTATTTTCTATTTTTATTTTACATCACGTAAATTCAAGCAGTAGATTTTTATTTTATACTGCAGAATGTGGAGAAGTATGCTGTGTTAAAAAGCCTTCTATTAGAAACTGTCTACTTGCTATATTCTTTATTATATCTATCTACTACTTAAAAGAAAAGGGGGAAATGTGGGATTAATGAGATTAATACCTAAATCAAGTAATATAGAAATCAAATGTACAAATACATATGACTTGATTGTTTTTCCTACAACTCTTGATACGTGATCAAAAACAGAATGATTAGAGCCAAAACAGTTCCTACAACTCGTGACCACCCTCACATGGTTTCGGTATCCTTGAGGAGCATCACGCCCTAGGGCTAGACTCAAGGTCAGATAATGATTGTGTGTTGATCATGTGTTGAACCCCCTACTCAGAATTCTTTAGATGTTTAAGTTCATTTGCTCAGTAAATATGAGGAGTGCCTTTTCAGCATTACTCTTGTGCTGTGATGCCTTGAGTTCCCTGGCTGGCCTTTCAGATCTTTGGCATTCCTTCACATTCCCTCCAAATCTGCGGGTCAGAGGCAGAGGGGAGCCGACAGAGGATATCACTCCTGAATTCATTAACAGGATAAGGGAATGCTATAAACAACTTTATGATCATAACTTGATACGTTAGAAGAAATGGATCAATTCTTAAGTAACCAAACTACCAAAACTCAATGAAGGTAGCAGATAATTTGAATGATCCATGGATTGTTATAGAAGATAATGTAATTTGAATTGAATAAACTTAATTTTAAATAGAGTTGCAAAAAAGAAAGAAGTCTACCACAGATGTCTTCACTGGAGAAGTCTACCAAATATTTAAATAAAAGCTAACAATATTACACAATTTCTTCCAGCAAATAAAAGAGGAAAGAACACTTCAACACTAACAAGTTTTTTTTATAATTCTGATACCAAAGCCATATGATAATACCAAAAATAATAAAACTGCAGAGCTGGGCATAGTAGCCATGAAGCATAAATTTTCAAAAAGGCAGAAAGCTAACCTCTTCAAATAATTTATTTTCAATGAATTTAGTAGTAAAAAAATCCTTTAAAAATATTAGTAAATGGAAATAAGCTATGTATAAAAAGAATTATATACCATGACCAAGTAGGGTATATGCCAGGCATACAAGGCTGGTTCAACATTCAAAAATCAGCATAATCCAACATAGTTAGGCTAAAGAAGATACTGTTTTCCATATAATTGTTTTCTTAATTTCCTTTTAAATTGTTGATTGCAGGTATATAGAAGCGCAATTGATTTTTAGGTGTTGATCTTGTACCCTGCAACTTTGCTGAAAATTTGTATATTAGGAGCTTTCTTTGAGATTCCATAGAATGTTCTGTATTTGGAGGGAACGTTCCTCTTTGTTTAAAGCCAATAGTTCCCTAATCCCAAAAGCAGATGGTGATTTTATGAGAAAGGAAAACTATAGACAAGTATTTCTCATGAGTGTAGATCCAAAAATCCAAAAAGAATTCAATAGTGTATAAGCATTACATACCATGACTAAGTTAGGACTTATTCCAGACATGAAAGGCAGGGTGAACATTAAAAAATCAATTAATATAACCCATCCTATTAACAGGCTACAGAAAGAAAAATCATATGATCACATCAGTAGATGCCAAAGACACATTTGACAAAATCCAACACCCATTCATGAATAAAACAGCACATTAAAGAGAGAATCTCCTGAACTTGATGAAAAACATCTATCACGAAACCTGTTAACATCATAATGGAAAGAAATTGGATGCTTCCTAAGGTCAGGACCAAGACAAGGAAGTCCTGTCTTACCACTCTTATTTGACATCCTACTAGAAGTTCCAGGTAATGCAACAGCACAGGAGAATAAAAGGTATACAGATAGCAAAGGAAGAAACAAAACTACTTTTGCCACACAGGCATGATAATCTGAGTAAAAAAACCTAAAAGAACTGGCAAACTTGTGAAATGAATAAGTCATTATAGCAAGGTTGCAGGATACAAGCATGTTATTCAAAGGTTATTTGCTTTGTCAGTATTTAAGTTGTAGTTGTCTTTTTATTGGTGAGTTGTAAGAGTTCTTTATATTTCCTGTATACCTATTCCTAGTTGGGTATATAATTTGCAAATATTTTCTCCCCTTTCTGGGTGGGTTGTCATTCACTATCTTGGCTTTGTGCTCTGAAGCAAAGTTTTTTATTTCATGAAGTACAGTTTATCAATCATATCTTTTGTCACTTGTTTTTTGGTGTATCTAAAAGGGCTGTATCTCTATCTCAAGGATATGAAAGTTCAGTGCTATATTTTCTTTAAATTTAGGTCTATGACCCATTTTTGTGTGTGGTGTGAGGAAGAGGTTTATTTTAATTATTTTGCATGTAGATATCCAATTGCCTTAGCAGCGTTTTTTGTGTGAAAGGCTATTTTTTCACCATTGAATCTTATTTGCATTCTTTTGGAAATGAACACATATTCATATTTATTTGCGGACTTTAAATTTAATTCCATAGATCTATAAGTTTCTCCTTATTCCAGTACCACACTCTCTTCATTACTGTAGCTTTGTAGCAGATTTTGAAATCAGGAAGTGGGAATCTCCCAGCTTTCTACTTTTTTTAAAAACTGTTTTGATTACTTTCATTTTTTGATTTTTCACATGAATTTTTGGATCAGATTAATTTCTGCAGAAAAGCAGTTGGCATTTAGAATGGGATTATGTCAAATTTAGTATCAATTTGGCAGTTGCTGCCATTGTAACAGTACAGACTCTTTTGACTCGTGAGATAGATATGTTTCCACTTATTTAGGTCATCTTGAATTTCCTTTAGTATTGTTTTGTGGTTTTCAGTCTATAAGCTATGTACCTCCTTGCCTAAAGTTATTTGTATTTTATTCTTTTTGATACTATTGTAAGTAGAATTACTTTCTTAATTTCATTTATACATTATTCATTGTTAGTATATGGAAATACCCTGTAACCTTGTTGAGTTTCTTTATTAGTTTTAATAGTGTTCTAATGGATTAAATTTTATGTACTAGATCAATCATGCTAACTACAAATACATCAGTTTTACTCTTTTTTTCAATCCTAATTTTTTTCCCTGCTGGCTAGAATTTCTTGTATAACTGGTAAGGGGGCATTCTTGTCTTGTTCTAGATCTTGAGGGGAAAGCGTTCCATCTTTCACCATCTGTCATGTTGTTAGCAATGAGCTTGTCATAGATGCCTTTCATCAGGTTGAGGAAGCTTACTTCTATTTCCAGTTTGTTAGTTTTTACCAAAGGGTGTTGGATTTTGTCAAATACTTTTTCTGTGTGTATTGAGGTGACCACGTGGTTATTGTCCTTTTTCTTGCCCATATTGGCTATTAACTTGATTTTATTTATTTATTTGTGGGGGCTCCTAAATCATCAGTATACATGCTAAAATGTGACTCAGAAATCTTGAGTTCTTGTGGGCAGAGAAAATATCTCAGTCACCTTTGTATTCGTCAGAGCCAGCCTTACAGCAGATAGTCAACAAACATACTTGAATTAAACTAATACTGCAAACTAAAGCCATTTTCTATCTGCTTAATTGCTGTGTACAGTATTCATTAAAACTAAATTCTGTCACTAGGTAGCTAGTTAGAGAACATTAAGGTGTGCAGTATGCCATTCATTTCAATAGAATTTGTATCTTACTAGCTGCAGTCTATTATGCCATCTCATACCGCCAAGAATCTTTATTTGTGTAATTTCTATATGTAAGTTTCAGGTGAGTCCTTCACATTGTGATGTAGGGTAAAAAAGAATATGAAATTGGAATTGGAAGGTCTGTCCTGTGGGATCCTCAACAATTACATGCAGAAACTTAAGGATCAAGTTTATAATTTGTAATGCTGTTACCATTTTGTGATTATACCAATTTCATAGTGTTCCTGTGCGCAAATAATATGTAAGAATGCCTGCTATGGAAATGGCTATAGTTACTATGTGGCCTAACAACTTAAACAAAACAAAAAGATATGTTTCTAAGTTTTCCTAAAGATTTATTTTTTTGAGCTAACCAGAAATTTTACTTTTTTGAGACATATATTTGTATATCTGTTTTCTTTTTTCACCATTTATTTAGGTATAATTGATACTGATTAAGGTGTACAACATACTGATTTGATGTTTTCATACACTGTAAAATGATCACCCTGCTAAGTCTGGTTAACATCCATCATCATGCATAATGACAAATTTTTTTTGCTTGTGATATTAACTTTTAAGATCCAGTTCTCAGCAACTTTTAAATGTGCAGTGTAGTATTGTTAACTATAGTCACCACATTATACATTTATATTTTTGACCCCCTTAACCCATTTTTGCACACACACCCCCATTCATGCCTCTGCCAGCTACCAGTGTCTATGAACTTGTGGGGGTTTTTTTCTTGTTCAGGATTTTTTTATTTTGTTTAAGATACATAAATGAGATTATGCAGTATTTGCCTTTCTCTGACTTATTTTATGTAGCATAATACCCTCGTGGTACCTTTATGTTGTCCCAAATGGCAAGATTTCTTTCCTTTTTGTGGCTTAATATTTCATTGTCTATATACACACACCACATTTTCTATTTACATTCATCCATTGCTGGACATGGGATAAATAGCCAAAAGTGGAATTGGTGGATCATGTGGCAGTTCTATTTTTAACATTTTTGAGTAACTACATACAATTTTCCATACTGGTTACACCAATTTACATTCCCACCAACAGTGCACAAGGATACTCTTTTGTCTATATCTTGGCCAATCCATGTTATTTCTGCCTTTTTGTTAAAAGCCGTTCTAACATGGTGTGAAGTGACGTTTCATGGTTTTGATTCACATTTCCGTGATGATCAGTGATGTTGAGCACCTTTTTGTGTACCTACTGGACATTTATGTCTGCTTTGGAAAAATATTCAGATCCCCTGCCCATTTTTTAATTAGATTGCTTTGTGTTTCTTGACTGTTGAGTTCTTTATCTATTTTGGATATTAATCTCTTTATCAGACATATCGTTACAAATATTTTCTCCTATCCATTTGCTGCCTTCTCAGTTTGATGAAGTTTTTTCTTGCTGTGCAGAAGCTTTTTAGTTTGATGCAGTTCCATTTGTTTATTTTTGCTTTGTTGCCTTTGCTTTTGGTGTCAAATCCAAAAAATCATCACCAAGACAAATGTGAAGAAGCTTATTTACTGACTATTTTCTTTTAGTCGTTTTGGTTTCAGGTTTTACTCTCAAGTCTTTATTTCAAGTTTGTTTTTGTGTATTGTGGAAGATAATGGTTCAGTTTCATTCTTTTGCATGTGGCTGTCCAGGTTCCTTAACACCATTTATTGAAGAGACTCCTTTCCCCATTGTATGTTCTTGTCTCCTTTTTCATAAATTATTTTATATGTTTGGTAGAATTCTCCAGTGAAACTGTCACGTCCTGGAATTTTATTTGGCAGAAGGTTTCTGACTGCTGATCAGTCTTAATTAATAATTGGTCTGTTCAGATTTTCTGTTTACTAAAGATTCAGTCGTGGTAGATTGTATGTTTCTAGAGATTATCCATTTTCTAGATTGTCAAATTTGTTGTGGCATAATTGTTCATAGTAGTCTTTATGATCCTTTGTATTTCTGTGGTATCTGTTATAACATCTCCATTGCTGATTTTTTTGAGTCCTCTATTTTTCTTGGTGAGTCTGATTAAAGGTCTGTCAATTTTATCTTTTCAAAGAACCAGTTCTTATTTTCATCGACCCATTCTATCATCTTTTTAGTTCCTATTTCATTTATTTCCATTTTGATTTTTGATATTTCTTCCTTCTGTTAATGTGGGATTCATTTTTTCCTTTTTCATTCCTTGAGGTGTAAAGTGAGGGTGTTTGAGATTTTTCTTGTCTCTTGATTGTAAGCATTTATCACAGTGAACATCCCTCTTAGAACTGCTTTTACTGTATTCCATTAGTTTTTGCTGTTACATTTTCATTTTCATTTGTCTCAAGCTATTTTTTTTATTTCTCCATTGACTCGTTGCTTGTTCAGAGTATGTTGTTTCATCTCTACATATTTGTGAATTTTCTAGCTTTTTGTAATTGATTTTCAGTTTTTTACCATTGTGGTTGGAAAAGAAACTTGGTATGGTTTCAGTCTTAAATTTTCTAAGATGTTGTTTTGTGGCCTAACATATGATCTGTCCTTGAAAGTATCCTTGAAAGCATTTGAGAAGAATGTGTATTCTGATTACTTTGGATTTAATGTTCTGTAAATGTAAGTCCATCTGGTATATGTTACACTTTGAGACTATTGTTAGCAGTATGTATACTTAGATTTATATCTCCTTTTATCATGCTCCTCTTTATCTCTACTAACATTTCTTGTGTTAAAGTGTGTATGTTTCTATTAGCGTAGCTGCTCCAGCCTCCTTATGGATATTGTGTATTTGATAATATCTTTTCCTATTTAAAATTTTTTCAACCTGTTTCTTCCTTTAAAGTGTGTCTTTTGTAGATGGCCTGTGTTTGGATTTATACATTTTATACAACTTGACACTTGCTGCATTTTGATTGGATTTTTAAATCTTTCCCAGTTTTCTGTTATTGATATAGTTGGATTTACACCTGCCATTTTACTGTTTGATATTTATCTGTCCATTCCTTTTTTTTTCTATTTCTTTTAATTAATTTTTTGGTATCATTAATATACACTTACATGAACAACATTGTGCTTACTAGATTCCCCCCATTTTCAAGTCCCCACCACATGCCTTACCAGACTCTACTTCAATTTTATACTCCCTTACCTCCAGTGTGATATAGAAATGTTACTGACAATGTAAAGGGATCACCAGGAACCTGGGAAAACTAACCTCAAACAGTCCTAAGACATACTTAAATCAAATTACTAGAACTTAAAGATGAAGAAAATGTTTTTGTTCTATGAATGTATAATTATATTTTTCTCTTTTTACCTTTATATTTCCTTTGTGCGATTGTTTTTTACATTACTATTATCTTTTTTAAAGTATTTTTGAGACAAGAATTCATTTGTTTTCATTCTTTTTTTTGGATTACATGGTAGTTTTATTTTTTATTTATTTTTAATTTTGGTATTATTAATGTACAATCACTTGAACATTATGGTTACTAGACCACCTGTTATCAACTCCCCCACACATACCCCACTACAGTCACTGTCCATCAGTTTAGTAAGATGTTATAGAATCCTTATTTGTCTTCTCTATAAATACTACCTTTCCCATATCCCCTGCCGCTGCATTACGTGTGCTAATCGTAATGCCCCTTTACCCTTATCCCTCTCCTCCCATCCATCCTCCCCAGTCCCTTTGCCTTTGGTAACTGTTAGTCCTTTCTTGGGTTCTGTGAGTCTGCAGCTGTTTTGTTCCTTCAATTTTTCCGTAGTTCTTATAATCCAGAGATGAGTGAAATCATTTGATACTTGTCTTTCTCCACCTGGCTTATTTCCCTGAGCATAATATCCTCCAGCTCCATCCATGTTGTTGCAAATGGCAGGATTTGTTTCCTTCTTATGGCTGAATAATATTCCATTGTGTATATGTACCACATCTTCTTTATCCATTCATCTACTGATTGATGGACACTTAGGTTGCTTCCATTTCTTGGCTATTGTAAATAGTGCTGCAATAAACATAGAGGTGCATATGTCTTTTTAAAACTGTGCTGCTGCATTCTTAGGGTAAATTCCTAGTAGTGGAATTCCTGGGTCAAATGGTATTTCTATTTTGAGTTTTTTGAGGAACCTCCATACTGATTTCCACAATGATTGAACTAGTTTACGTTCCCACCAGCAGTGTAAGAGGGTTCCCCTTTCTCCACATGTTCACCAACATTTGTTGTTGTTTGTCTTTTGGATGTTGGCCATCCTAATGGGTGTGAGGTGATATCTATGTGGTTTTAATTTGCATTTCTCTGATGATTAGTGATGTGGAGCATCTTCTCATGTGCCTGTTGACCATCTGAATTTCTTCTTTGGAGAAATGTCTGTTCAGCTCCTCTGCCCATTTTTTAATTGGATTATTTGCTTTTTGTTTGTTGAGGTATGTGAGCTCTTTATATATTTTGGATGTCAACCCTTTATCCGATATTTCATTTATGAATATATTCTTCCATACTGTAGGATTTCTTTTTGTTCTACTGATGGTGTCCTTTGCTGTACAGAAGCTGTTTAGTTTGATGTAGTCCCACTTGTTCATTTTTGCTTTTGTTTTCCTTGCCCAGGGAGATATGTTCATGAAGAAGTTGCTCATGTTTATGTCCAAGAGATTTTTGCCTATGTTTTTTTCTAAGAGTTGATGTAGTCCCACTTGTTCATTTTTGCTTTTGTTTTCCTTGCCCAGGGAGATATGTTCATGAAGAAGTTGCTCATGTTTATGTCCAAGAGATTTTTGCCTATGTTTTTTTCTAAGAGTTTTATGGTTTCATGACTTACATTCAGGTCTTTGATCCATTTTATGTTAACTTTTGTGTATGGGGTTAGACAGTAATCCAGTTTCATTCTCTTACATGTAGCTGTCCAGTTTTGCCAACACCAGCTGTTGAAGAGACTGTCATTTCCCCATTGTATGTCTATGGCTCCTTGATGGTATATTAATTGACCATATATGCTTGGGTTTATATCTGGGCTTTCTATTCTGTTCCATTGGTTGATGGGTCTGTTCTTGTGCCAGTACCAAATTGTCTTGATTATTGTGGCTTTGTAGTAGAGCTTGAAGTCAGGGAGCATAATTGCCCCCACTTTATTCTTCCTTCTCAAGATTGCTTTGGCTATTTGGGGTCTTTTGTCGTTCCATATGAATTTTAGAACCGTTTGCTCTAGTTTATTGAAGAATGCTGTGGGTATTTTGATAGGGATTGCATTGAATCTGTAGATTGCTTTAGGCAGGATGGGCATTTTGACAATATTAATTCTTCCTACCTAAGAGCATGGGATGAATTTCCATTTATTAGTGTCCTCTTTAATTTCTCTTAAGAGGGTCTTGTAGTTCTCAGGGTATAGGTCTTTCACTTCCTTGGTTAGGTTTATTCCTAGGTATTTTATTCTGTTGGGTGCAATTGTGAATGGAATTGTTTTCCTGATTTCTCTTTCTGCTAGTTCACCATTAGTGTATAGGAATGCAACAGATTTCTGTGTATTAATTTTGTATACCCCAACTTTGCTGAACTCAGATATTAGATCTAGTAGTTTTGGAGAGGATACGTTAGGGTTTTTTATGTACACTATCATGTCATCGGCAAAGAGCGACAGTTTGACTTCTTCCTTACCAATCTGGATGCCTTTTATTTCTTTGTGCTGTCTGATTGCTGTGGCTAGGACCTCTAGAACTATGTCGAATAAAAGTGCGGAGTGTGGGCATCCTTGTCTTGTTCCCGATCTTAAAGGAAAAGCTTCAGCTTCTCGCTGTTAAGTATAATGTTGGCTGTGGGTTTGTCATATATGGCCTTTATTATGTTGAGGTACTTGCCCTCTATGCCCATTTTGTTGAGAGTTTTTATCATGAATGGATGTTGAATTTTGTCGAATGCTTTTTCAGCATCTTTGGAGATGATCATGTGGTTTTTGTCTTTCTTTTTGTTGATGTGGTGGATGATGTTGATGGATTTTCGAATGTTGTACCATCCTTGCATCCTTGAGATGAATCCCACTTGATCATGATGGATGATCTTTTTGATGTATTTTTGAATTCGGTTTGGTTTTCATTCTTTTTAATCTGTATATACATTTAAGGCCATGAAATTCTGATCAGTGTGTGTATCCCATACATCCTCATGTAGGTAATAATTTCCTTATTTTTTTGTTTAAGAACTTATTCATCTTTGGTTTGTATTTCCCATCTCACCACAGAACAGTTTACTAGAGAGTAGTTTGTTTCTCAGGTCTAGATGAAAACTTATTCTTCTGCATTAATTTCTAGTTTTATTGCATTATTACATGAACAAGTTATCTATCAGTTTTTTGAAAGTTTTAAACACTCAATATACAGTTATATTTTCTATCTTAAATTTTGATATAAAATGAGATATAGATTCATATACATGTCTTATTACTATATTTAGGTCTTCTGTATCCCCAACTTTTTGCTTTGTCTATCTTGAAATAGTTTTTTATTAACGTATTTCTACTTTCCTTTGATTACTCTGACTTCTGGTTCATGAAGGCTATTTGGTCTCTAGATACTTGTAACTTCTTTCTCCATTCAAAGTTGTGGATTTTAGCGTTATTTCATTTACTTCCTACCATCAGGATTTTATCTCTCCTACCTTGTTTCCCTTTTTCTAGAATAATATTGTACATACATTTATTTTTAGCCTTTTTGAGTTATTTTTGATAAGTATGATCCATTTTATTGAATAAATTTGGGTGTTATCTGTGACTCAATTTCAAAATCATGTTTTTTAAGTTGAGTTAATAATAAATGCATTCACATTTATTGATATAACTTACATGTTTGATCATGTGTTACATGACTCATTAAGTTTAACGAGTATTATATTTACTGAATTTTTCTGTTCAATCTCTTTGTTCTTTTTCAAGGAAGGCAATTATGAAATTTTGATGATTTTGTTCTAGTAGTTACTTTTATACTAATACCTTTTATACTGGCTTTAGTTTCCCATTTCCCTATTCCTTCAGTGACATCTTTTTGACTCTCTTATTTATGTGGCTATCTGTGAGCTTATTCTTATTGTTTTTCTCTTTTGTTTCTTACAGCTTTTTTTTCTTGGTATCATTAATATACAATTACATCAGCAACATTATGGTTACTAGACTCCCCTATTATCAAGTCCCCACCACATACCCCATTACAATCACTGTCCCTCAGTGTAGTAAGATGCTATAGAATCACTACTTGTTATACGGCCTTCCCTGTGCCCCCTCACTGCTGTATTGTGATAATTGTAATGCCCCTTTTTCCCCTTATCCATTCCTTCCCACACATTGTCCCCAGTCCCTTTCTCTTTGGCAACTTAGTCCATTCTTGGGTTCTGTGAGTCTGCTGCTGTTTTGTTCCTTCAGTTTTTCCTTTGTTCTTATACTCCACAGATGAGTGAAATTATTTGGTACTTGTCTTTCTCCATCTGGCTTATTTCACTGAGCATAATACCCTGTAGCTCCATCCATGTTGTTGCAGATGGTAGGATTTGTTTTCTTCTTATGGCTGAATAGTATTCCATTGTGTATATGTACCACATCTTCTTTATCCATTCATCTACTGATGGATACTTAGGTTGCTCCCATTTCTTGGCTATTGTAAATAGTGCTGTGATAAACATAGGGGTACATATATCTTTTTCAAACTGGGCTGCTGCATTCTTAGGGTAAATTCCTAGGAGTGGAATTCCTGGGTCAAATGGTATTTCTATTTTGAGCTTTTTGAGGAACCTCCATACTGATTTCCACAATGGTTGAACTAGTTTACGTTCCCACCAGCAGTGTAGGAGGGTTCCCCTTTCTCCACATGTTCGCCAACATTTGTTGTTGCTTGTCTTTTGGATGTTGGCCATCCTTACTGCTGTGAGGTGATATCTCATTGTGGTTTTAATTTGCATTTCTCTGATGATTAGTGATGTGGAGCATCTTTTCATGTGCCTGATTTGCCATCTAAATTTCTTCTTTAGAGAAGTTTCTGTTCAGCTCCTCCGCCCATTTTCTAATTGGCTTATTTGCTTTTTGTTTGTTGAGGTACATGAGCTCTTTATATAATTTGGATGTCAATCCCTTATTCGATATTTCATTTATGAATATATTCTCCCATACTGTAGAATCTTTTTTGTTCTATTGATGATGTGCTTTGCTGTACAGAAGCTTTTTAGTTTTATATAGTCCCACTTGTTCATTTTGGATTTTGTTTCCCTTGCCTGGCAAGATATGTTCATGAAGAAGTTGCTCATTTTTATGTCCAAGAGAGTTTTGCCTATGTTTTCTTCTAAGAGTTTTATGGTTACATGACTTACATTCAGGTCTTTGATCCATTTCGAGTTTATTTTTGTGTATGGAGTTAGGCAGTAATCCAGTTTCATTCTCTTACATGTAGCTGTCCAGTTTTGCCAACACCAGCTGTTGAAGAGGCTGTCATTCCCCACTGTATGTCCATGGCTCCTTTATCGTGTATTAATTGAGCATATGTGCTTGGGTTTATATCTGGACTCTCTATTCTGTTCCACTGGTCTATGAGTCTGTTCTTGTGCCAGTGCCAAATTGTCTTGAATACTGTGGCTTTGTACTAGAGCTTTAATTTGGGAAGTGAGATCCCCCCTGCTTTATTTTTCCTTCTCAGGATTGTTTGGCTATTCGGGGTCTTTTGTGGTTCCATATGAATTTTAGAACTATTTGTTCCAGTTCGTTGAAGAATGCTGTCAGTATTTTGATAGGGACTGAATTGAATCTATAGATTACTTTAGGCAGGATGGCCATTTTGACAATATTAATTCTGCTTATCCAAGAGCATGTGATGAATTTCCATTTATTAGTGTCCACTTTAATTTCTCTTGTAGTTTTCAGGGTATAGGTATTTACTTCTTTGGTTAGGTTTATTCCTAGGTATTTTATTCTTTTGGATGCAATTGTGAATGGAATTGTTTTCCTGATTTCTCTTTCTGCTAGTTCATCGTTAGTGTATAAGAATGCAACAGATTTCTGTGTATTAATTTTGTTCCCTGCAACTTTGATGAATTCAAGTATTAGTTCTAGTAGTTTTGGAGTGGAGTCTAGGGTTTTTTTATGTACAATATCTCCGTGCATGTCATCTGCAAACAGTGACAGTTTGGCTTCTTTCTTACCAATCTGGAGGCCTTTTATTTCTTTGTGTTGTCTGATTGCCGTGGCTAGGACCTCCAGTACTATGTTAAATTAAAGCGGGTAGAGTGGGCATCCTTGTCTTGTTCCCAATCTTAGGGGGAAAGCTTTCAACTTCTCACTGTTAAGTATGATGTTGACTGTGTGTTTGTCATATATGGCCTTCATTATGTAGAGGTAGTTGGCCTCTATACCTATTTTGTTGAGAGTTTTTATCACGAAAGGATGTTGAATTTTGTCGGATGCTTTTTCAGCAGCTATGGAGATCATTATGTGGTTTTTGTCCTTTTTGTTGATGTAGTGGATGATGTTGATGGAATTTTGAATGTTGTACCTACCATCCTTGCATCCCTGGGATGAATCCCACTTGATCATGGTGTATGATCCTCTTGATGTATTTTTGAATTCAGTTTGCTAATATTTTGTTGAGTATTTTTGCATCTATGTTCATCAGGGATATTGGTCTGTAGTTTTCTTTTTTTGTGGTGTCTTTCCTGGGTTTTGTTATTAGAGTGATGCTGGCTTCATAGAATGAGTTTGGGAGTATTCCCTGCTATATTTTGAAAACTTTAATGATAATGGGTCTTTTCTAAATGTCTGATAAAATTCGGTGGTGTCTTACAGCTTTTTTAATTGCATTATTTCTGCTTCACTACAAAATACAACATTTATGTATTATTATTCTATTTTTGTTCTCACCTTTGTTTTGATCTTAGATCTACAATAAATATATACACTGCTCAGATTTCTGCCAGTTTTTCCTGTCCAAATCTTAGTTGCTTAAAGTTTGTCCTCCTGTAGAAGGTTTTATGATTATAGTATCGCCTAATTACTTGAATATCTATACCTTTTCTCACAGCCTTTATACTTTTCCTTTTCTTGAAAATGTTGCTGTGCTTAGCCTTTCTTTATTGGTGAAAAAATAAGTGCCAAAACCTTATTTTTGTTTATTGAGACTTAGTCTTTTTTGCCTGGAAGACTTTTTTATCTTTAAATTCTAGTAGTTAAGGTATGTCTTAACTACTGCAGGTCAGTTTTTTAATATAATGGATCAAATCTTTTTTATTTCTGGACAATTTTATTAGTTAAGGTTTCTATTCTGGATTACTTTTTTTCTTTAGAGATTGTAGTCATAAATATATATAAATTTTTAAATTTGTATTTCTTTTTTTACAAGCTACCTTTCTTCTCCAGAACTTTCTTTCTGATCCAATTTTCTCTCCTTAACCTTTTTTTTCTGCTTTCATACCTTTTTTCAATGCTACTCATTAAAATTTAAGTTGTCTGTTTTCCCTTTGGACTCCTAGTCTGGTTGGTTTGCTATAAGAAAATATCACAGATAGGGTATTTTAAACAGCAGAAATTTATTTTCTCACACATACAGACTGTGTGTCCAAGGTGCCAACAGGACTAGTTTCTGGTGAGCTCTCTTCAGATTGTGGACGGTACCTTCTTGCTGTGTCTTCGTGTGGCCTTTCCTTTGTGCACGTTTGGAGAGCAAGCAAGCTCTGCTGTCTCTTTTTTCTGATAAGGATACCATTCCTATCAGATTAGTGCTCCAACTTATGACCTAATTTAAGCTTAATTACCTCCCTGTAGGCCCCATCTCAAAGTGCAGTCACATTGGGTTTAGGGCAGCTTCCACATATGAATTTGGAAGGGACACAGTTCAGTTCATAACAGACTCCTTGTAATTTTAAGTCCCATTCTAGGATCACTTTGTCCTTTTCATAATTTTATTCTCACTTTTTGATCATCCTTTGCCTCCTTAGTTCCCCTGTAGTATATGTCTCTTCTTTTGTATTACCCAGTAGTCTTTACTATCATCTCACTCACAGTGGGACTTTCCCTTTCTGGGAGTCATTTTATTTATATTTAATCATCTCTGAGTTCTCTGTATCTTCCTTTACATGTGGTTGCCACAGTCACTAGCTGAGTCTTTTCACAGACTTGGGCTCTACATCAGTTTCTTCTATAATTGAGTATTTACTTCCCTACTTAGTAGGGATTTGAAGTGTAGTATTCTGTATCTCATAGTTATGCTGAAGTCATGGGTTGTTGTAGGTAATTTTATTTCCTCTCCTTTTATCAACCCTTAACAGTTTTTTGGAGGATACATGGAGACATTCAGATTTAAGCATTTGCTATTATTCCTTACACATTGGAAACCAAATATATGTGTTCTAAGTTTTCTCTCCTTTTTCCCACTAAACCAGGCCTCTTTTTGTTTTTTCACTTCAAACTCAAGAAATAAACATCTGTGTGCTTA
Organism: Smutsia gigantea; assembly: GCA_032199065.1. Classification (NCBI taxonomy): domain Eukaryota; kingdom Metazoa; phylum Chordata; class Mammalia; order Pholidota; family Manidae; genus Smutsia; species Smutsia gigantea. Next base: position 42,331 of record JAVSCE010018869.1, read on the forward strand.
CAGTTCTTTTCATCCCTGGAGACTAGGCAAGAAATCAAAGTCAGCTACAATATAGGGCATTTGCATGTAGGTCACCTTTTATAAGAAATGTGTTAATATTTACAAAGTAAGATTAATTTCTCTTATTTCTAGAAATCTGGAAAATTGATCACATCAAAGGAAGGAACCAGGAAAACCAGCATAAACCTGTGTGGGAATTTGTTTTCATCAATAACAAAATGCTGACTAAAGAACAAGGTAATGTAATAGGGAAACCATTTAACTTGGACACAGATTCTTTTCCTTCCAAGAAAATACTCTGTCAGTGTGACTCCTGTGAACTGAGTTTCAACTACATTTCAGAATTGGTTATCAATAAGAAAAACTCTTCAGGAAAAAATACTGATGAACTTAATGCTTGTGGACAATTGCTACTCAATATTAAACATGAGAAAACTCAGACTAGAGAGAAAGGTGAATTTTTTAAATATGGGAAAACTTTCTGTCATAATGGCCCTATTCAGCATAAGGAGATAAATACTTTAGAGCAAAATTTTGAATATAACATACATCAAGAAACCTTCCTTGAAGAGGCACTATTTAATACGCAAAAGAAAGACATCACAGAAGGGAACGACTGTGCATATAATGAATATGGGAGAAGATTCTGTGATAACGCATCCTTCTTGTTGCATCAGATAAATCCCTCCAAGGAAAATCACTATAGATTTAGTGATTGTGAGAAATCCTTTTGTGGGAACTCTACCCTTTTGGAACCTCATGGGACACATATTAAACATTATGAATGTAATGAAAGTGAGAATAATTTCAGGAGGAAGTTATACCTCTCACAACTTAAGAAAACTCATAAAGGAGAGAGACACTTTGAATGTAATGAATGTGGGAAAGCTTTTTGGGAGAAGTCACACCTCACTCGACATCAGAGGATACACACAGGACAGAAATGCTTTCAATGTAATGAATGTGGAAAAACTTTCTGGGAGAAGTCAAACCTCACTAAACACCAGAGATCACACACAGGAGAGAAACCGTATGAGTGCAAGGAATGCAGGAAAGCTTTCAGCCACAAGTCAGCCCTAACATTACACCTGAGAACACATACAGGGGAGAAACCCTATCAGTGTAATGCATGTGGGAAAACATTTTACCAGAAGTCAGATCTCACTAAACATCAGAGAACACACACAGGGCTGAAACCTTATGAATGTTATGAATGTGGAAAAACCTTTTGTATGAATTCACACCTTACAGTACATCAGAGAACTCACACAGGAGAGAAGCCCTTTGAATGTCCTGAGTGTCGGAAATCTTTCTGCCAGAAGTCACATCTTACACAACATCAGAGAACTCACATAGGGGATAAACCCTATGAATGTAATACATGTGGGAAAACTTTCTACTGCAAGTCTGTACTCACTAGACATGAGATAATTCATACAGGGTTAAAACCTTATGAATGTTATGAATGTGGGAAAACCTTCTGCTTAAAGTCTGACCTCACAGTACATCAGAGAACTCACACAGGGGAGAAACCCTTTTCATGTCCTGAATGTGGGAAATTCTTCAGCCATAAGTCTACTCTTTCTCAACATTACAGAACACATACAGGGGAGAAACCCCATGAATGTCAAGAATGTGGAAAAATTTTTTATAATAAGTCATACCTAACTAAACATAACAGAACACATACAGGGGAGAAACCCTATGAATGCAATGAGTGTGGGAAAGCCTTCTGCCAGAAGTCACAGCTCACTCAGCACCAGAGAACTCACATAGGGGAGAAACCTTATGAATGTCATGAATGTGGAAAGGCTTTCTGCCATAAATCAGCTCTAATTGTACACCAGAGAACTCATACAGAAGAAAAGCCCTATAAATGTAATGAATGTGGAATATCTTTCTGTGTGAAGTCAGGACTTATTTTACATCACAGAAAACACACAGGGGAGAAACCCTATGAGTGTGTTGAATGTGGGAAAGCCTTTAGCCACAAGTCATCCCTCACAGTGCATCACAGGGCTCACACAGGGGAGAAATCTTGTCAATGTCATGAGTGTGGGAAAATTTTTTACCGTAAATCAGATCTTGCTAAACATCAGAGATCACACACTGGGGAGAAGCCCTATGAGTGTAACATGTGTGGAAAATCTTTCACTCAGAAGTCAAACCTCATTGTACATCAGAGAACACACACAGAAGAAAAATCTAATTGAAGTGACAATTAGAAATGTCACCTCAGGTCAGCACTCACTGCTTCAGAGAATTCACACTGTGGAGAAAGCTCTTTTGACATCTTGAAAGTTCAGCGGCTTTCATCGACAAACTGTCCTTATTTAACTCCAAAGTAATGGTAACAGGACAAATCCAAAGATTGCAGCAAATGTAGGACAGTCTTGTTAAGAAGTAACATGACATTGAATGTCAGGTAGCAATACTGATATAAAATCTTACAGATTTTTTGATTTTGTAAAACTTTTTAGCAAAAATCTAGGTTATGTTAGAGTTTATATTGAGGAAAAGTTTGTCAATTGAGACATACAGCTTGAAGATTTTCTTTTGAATATGACTTTAGAAGTTGTTATTTTTCATTTTGATGCCATAGTTATTTTTAGGAAAAGTTACAAATTGTAATTTATAGATGTGTACTATACAATGTAAAGCTCTGAAAACTAAAAAAGAGAAGATTGAAAAGGACTCACAAGAAGTTGCGATGATAGTACATAGCTTCCCTAGATGCCCTTCACCAGGCTTCCTCTAATGATAATATGAACATAACAGTACTTTGTTATCAAGTACAAGGAATCATTGGTACTCTGCTAAGTCAGATCCTTATTCAGATTTCACCAGTTTTTATATGCAGTTTGTGTTTGTGTGTTTAGTTTTATGAAATTTTATCACATATATTTGAGTAATCAACAGTTTATAAAATCAGAAAGCAATTTGGAATTTGGTGCATCATTACAAAGGAATCAGTATTTCACTACAAGAGGTTCCTGTGCATTAATAATCATACCCTTTCTGCAACCCTAATCCTGGCAACCATTTGAATTTGAAGCTTTGTAAAAGCAGAGGCAATTTGAATAATTGGGGCAACATCATTTAATGCATATGTGAACTATCCCTTTAGTTCACAGGACTGATGTGTGTATAAATGGCATGTTACATAAACTGTGTATGTTTCATATGCATAATGGAACTTAATATGATTGTAAATAGGAAATAGATACTCCTAGTTTAGCTGCTGGTGTGTAGGGCCTAGAGCAACAGTTTTAAAGGAGGCCCACAAAGATAATATCTAATCATGTAAAACTTACAAATCAAAATAACAGTGTTAATTAAAATGTATTCCATGCATGGGGATATCCAGGCCCTAGTCCCATTGCCCCGTTTTTTACCCATGCTTTATTCCAAAGCATGAGGTGCTTTGAGTGTACTACTGTGAATTGTCTAGCATTCAGCCCAAATTTTGTCCAAACCCTCTGTAAGCAATTGCCCTCCATGACAGGGTCCAGAAAAGAAGCCACAGACAGACTAGATGACACACAGGTCTGTAAATTGGACTGTAAATTCAGGGGTCCAAGGTACCGAGAGGGATCTTAGGCCCTTAGAGTCTTTTATGTTAGAAGGAGGTTTGAGGCTAGAGCAGGGCCAGAAGAGAGCTAGAATGGGTTTTTTGTTGACAGTGTAAATAAAGGTGTCATACTAAATCACATGATCAGGTTACATAAATAAGGTCATACAAATTAATGATCTTAAATTACACAAACTGAGTGCCCATCTGAGGAAACTTAGAGCAAATTAAATCCAAGGTATGCAAAAACAAAAAATAATAATTAGCACAGATATCAGTGAAACTGAAAATAAAAGAAAATGAATAAAACCAAATCTGGTTCTTTGAAAATGTCAATGAAGTTAATAAACCTGTAGCCAGGTTAACTAAGAAAATGAGAAGACAAAATGCCAATATCAGAGATAAAAGAGAGCCAAAACTACTGATCCCATGGACATCAAAAGGGTTATAAAGGAATATTATGGACAGCCCTCTGCCATAGATTTCATAATCAAGATGAAATTGACCAATTCCTTGAAATATACAATCTGCTAAAACTCACAAGGAGAAATCTGAATAGGCATATATCTATTAAAGAAATTGAATCAATACTTAGTCTTCCAAATCAGAAGGGTCAGGGACAGATGTGTTCACTGGTGAATTCTACAAAACATTTAGGGAAGAGATGATACTGTCTACAGCCGTTTCCAAAAAATAAAAGCAGATGAAATTCTTTCTTATGCATTCTATGAAACCAACATTATCATAGTAACAAAACCAGGCAAAGACATTAGAAAAAGGGAACACTACAGACTAATATCTCTCATGAACATAGATGTAGAAATCCGGAACAAAATATTAGCAAACTGAATCCAACAGTGTATAAAGAGAATTATATGTGATGAGCTAATGGGATTTATTACAGGTTTGCAGTTCTCGTTCAATTTTTGATAATCAGCTAATGTAACCTGTCACACTAATAAGCTAAGGAAGAAATATCATATGGTCATACCCATAGGTGAAAAAAAGCATTTGACAGGATTAAAGATGGCAGCATGAGAGGTGAGACAGAGAACTCCAAAAACCACAGATAGTGTGAAAATACAGTTAATACAACTAACCCTAAAGCAGCAACAGGAAAGAGGGCTGCACCACACTGGATACAGACCACACGAACAGAGCAGACCTCACAAAACAGGGTAATGTACGAAAGCCTTGATCTGGCAGGGCCCTAGCCCCTCCACCACCCCAGCTAACTGGTGGGAGGAAGAAAAACGGAGCAAGGGAGGGGGTGGAAACCTGGGACTGATGAACACATAGTCATGGAGATCTGCTTTGCAAGCAGAAATCTACATTCTGTGGTGCTCTGGAGAATGGGGAGCTGGGACAGACAGAGTGCTTGAGAGACAGATGCCAGCCATTTGTGGAGGATGAGAGTGACACCTGGCTGCTCTGAGCAAGGGAAAGGCAGGTGGTCTGAGAGGCTTTCTAGCGGCAAGAGAGCTGCTGAAGGCACAGGGTTTACACAGAGCTTGCTGCACAGGAGAAGGGATGGGGGACAAGGCTGCCTTGGTGCACTCTTCCCAGCAGATTGGGAAGTTTGAGGAGCTTTAGGCGCTCCATCCCCCTGGCTGGCTACTCAACTCCGAGGCCCCCCACAGTGCTGACCTTCCTCCTGGCCTGACAGCATCAGCTTCCAAACAGGCAGTCACTGCTCTGGTGTCAAGTCAGCCAGAGAGAGGCCATACCTACAACACCTACAGATGCCAAACACAGAAGCTTACACCTGTGTACTCAGCCAACTAACTGGCTGTGATACTGGAGACAGGCAGGGCAGACAGGAGTCAGGAAACAGAACTTTCCTCCCTCTAGGCACCAGCTCCACTCCCCTACGATCCCCAACCTCAGTCTATGGGCTGAGCAGTTCCAGAGACTGGAGCTTCTGGGCACTAGAGGGCACCACACAGAAATATGAAACACCAAAAGAATGTGGTCAGCCTAAAATCTCACAAACCCCAGAAAAAGGGCCAAATGAAACTGAACTCACCAATCTCCCTGAAAAAGAGTTCAAAACAAAAATCATGAACATGCTTATGGAGGTACAGAAAATTTTTCAAGAACTCAGGAATGAATTTAATATGGAGATTCAATCATTAAATTCCATATCTGAAGTGAAACCTAAATGGGGGGATTTAAAAGCTGATTAGATGTAATAGAAGAGACAGTAAATGAAATAGAAATTAGAGAAGAGGAATACAAAGAAGCTGAGGCACAGAGTGAAAAAAGAATCTCTAAGAATGAAAGAATATTGAGAGAACTGTCTGACCAATACAGACAGAACAATATTCACACAATACGGGTACCAAAAGAAGGAGAGAGAGAAACAGGGATAGAAAGTGTCCCTGAGGAGGTAATTGCTGAAAATTTCCCCATCTGGGGAAGGAGATAGTCTTTCAAGCCATGGAGGTGCACAGATCTTCCAAAACAAGGGACCCAAGGAAGATAACATCAAGACATATAATAATTAAAATGGCAAAGATCAAGGATAAAGACAGACTTTTAAAAGCAGCTAGAGAAAGAAAAAAGATCACATACAAAGGAAAACCCATCAGGCTATCATCAGATTTCTCAACAAAAACCTTACAGGAAAGAAGGGAGTGGCATGATATATTTAATGCAATGAAGCAGAAGGGTCTTGAACCAAGAATACTCTACCCGGCAAGGTTATCATTTAAATTTGAAGGAGGAATTAAACAATTTTCAGATAAGTAAAAGCTGAGGGAATTTACCTCCCACAAACCACCTCTGCAGTGCATTTTGGAGGGACTCCTACAGATGGAAGTATTCCTAAGGCTAAATAGATGTCACCCAAGGCATAGACAAAGAGTACAGAATATGATTCATAACATACAAAGAATAGAGGAGTAAGAAAAAGGAGGAAAAAAATCTTCAGGTTGTGTTTGTAATAGCATATGAAGTGAGTGAAATTAAACTGTTAGATAGTAAGGGAATTACCCTTGAAACTTTAGTAACCACAAATCTAAAGACTGCAATGGTAATAAGTACATACCTATCAATAATCACCCTAAGTGTTAATGGTCTGAATGCACCAATTAAAAGATGCAGAGTCACTGAATGGATAAAAAAAAACAAGAACCATCTATGTGCTGCCTACTAGAGATTCACTTCAAACCCAAAGACATACAGGGACTGAAAGTAAAGGGATGTAAAAAGATATTTCATGCAACTAATAGGGAGAGAAAAGCAGGAGTTGTAGTACTTGTATCAGACAAAATACACTTCAAAACAAAGGAAGTTACAAGAGACAAAGAAAGACATTACATAATGATAAAGGGGTCAGTCCAACAAGAAGATATAACTATTATAAACATCTATGCACCCAACACAGGATCACCTGCATATGCAAAACAAATACTAACAGAATTAAAGAGGGAAACAGAATGCAATGCATTCATTTTGGGAGACTTCAACACACCACTCACTCCAAAGAACAGATGAACCAGACAGAAAATAAATAAAGAGACAGAGGCACTGAACAACCTATTAAAACAGATAGACCTAATGTACATTTACAGAACACTCCACCCAAAAGCATCAGGATCCACATTCTTCTCAAGTGTACATGGAATGTTTTCCAGAAGAGATCACATCGTAGGCCATTAAAAGAGCCCCACTAAATTCAAAAAGATTGAAATTGTGCCAACCAGCTTCTCAGATCACAAAGGTATGAAACTAGAAATAAATTACTCAAAGAAAATGAAAAAGGTGACAAACACATGAAGGCATAATACCATGCTCCTAAATAAGCAATGGATCAATGACCAAATAAAAACAGAGATCAAGCAATATATGGAGACAAATGACAACAATGATTCAACACCGCAAAATCTGTGAGACCCAGCAAAGGTGGTGCTAACAGGTAAATATATTGCAGTACAGGCCAACCTCAGGAAAGAAGAACAATCCCAAATGAACAGACTAAACGCACAATTAATGAAACTAGAAAAGGAAGAACAAATGAGGCCCAAAGTCAGTAAAAGGAGGGACATAATAAGATTAAAGGAGAAATAAATAAAATTGAGAAGAATAAAACAATAGAAAGGATTAATGAAAGCAGAAGCTGTTTATTCGAGAAAAAAGAAACAAAAAAGATAAACCCCTACCCAGACTTAATCAAGAAAAAAACAGAGTCTACACACATAAACAGAATCAGAAATGAGAAAGGAAAAATCATTATGACACCACAGAAATACAAAGAATTATGAGAGAACACTATGAAAAATTATATGGTAACAAACTGGATAACCTAGAAGAAATGGACAACTTTCCAGAAAAATAAAACCTTCCAAGGCTGACCCAGGAAGAAACAGAAAATCTGAAATGACCAATTACCAGCAAAGAAATTCAATGGGTAAGCAAAAAAGTCTCTAAGAAAAAAAACACTGAATGAGATGGTTTCACTGCTGAATTTTATCAAACATTTAGTGAAGACGTAATACCCATCCTCCTTACAGTTTTCCAAAAAGTAGAAGCGTAGGGAATACTCCCAAACTCAATCTATGAGACCAACATCACTCTAATACCAAAAGCAGGCAAAGACACCACAAAAAAAGGAAAATTATAGACCAATATCCCTAATGAACATAGATGCAAAAATACTCAACACAATATTAGCAAACCAAATTCAAAAATACATCAAAAAGATCATCCATCATGATCAAGTGGGATTCATCCCAGGGATGCAAGTATGGTACAACATTTGAAAATCCATCAACGTCGTCCACTACATCAACAGAAAGAAGGACAAAAACCACATGACCGTCTCCATACATGCTGAAAAAGCATTTGACAAAATTCAACATCCATTCAAGATAAAAACTCTCAACAAAATGGGTAAAGAGCTCAAGTACCACAACATAATAAAGGCCATATAGGACAAACCCACCACCAACATTATACTTAACAGTGAGAAACTGAAAGCTTTCACTTTAAGGTCAGGAAGAAACAAGGATGCCCACTCTCCCTACTTTTATTCAACATAATTCTGGAGGTCCTAGCCATGGCAATCAGACAACATAAAGAAATAAAAGGCATCCAGATTGGTAAGGAAGTAGTCAAACTGTCTCTGTTTACAGATAACATGATATTGTACATAAAAAACCCCTAAGAGTCCACTACTAAATCTAATATCTGAATTCAGTAAAGTTGCGGGATACAAGATTAATGCACAGAAATCTGTCTCATTCCTATACACTAGCGATGAACTAGCAAGAAAGAGAAATCAGGAAAACAATTCCATTCACAATTGCATCCAAAAGAACAAAATACCTAGGAATAAACCTAACCAAGGAGGTGAAAAACATACTCTGAAAACTACAAGACACTCATGAGAGAAATTAAAGAAGATACCAATAAATTGAAACACATCCCGTACTCATGGATTGGAAGAATTAATATTGTCAAAATGCCCATCCTGCCTAATGCAATCAATCCCTTTCAAAATACCAATAGCATTCTTCAGTGAACTAGAGCAAATAGTTCTAATATTCATATGGAACCACAAAGGACCCCGAATAGCCAAAGCAGTCCTGATAAGGAAGAATAAAGTGGGAGGAATTATTCTTCCTGACTTCAAGCTCTACTACAAAGCCACAGTAATCAAGACAGTTTGGTACTGGCACAAGAACAGACCCATCGACCACTGGAACAGCACAGAGAGCCCAGATATAAACCCAAACATATAGGGGCAATTAATATACGATAAAGGAGCCATGGACATACAATGGGGAATGACAGCCTCTTCGACAGCTGGTGTTAGCAAAACTGGACAGCTACATGTAAGAGAATGAAACTGGATTACTGCCTAACTCCATACACAAAAGTAAACTCGAAATGGATTAATGACCTGAATGTAAGTCATGAAACCACAAAACTCCTAGAAGAAAACATAGGCAAAACTCTCTTGGACATAAACATGAGCAAGTTCTTCATGAACATATCTCCCCGGGCAAGGGAAACAAAAGCAAAAATGAACAAGTGGGACTATATAACACTAAACAGCTTCTGTACACCAAAGCACATCATCAAAAGAACAAAAAGACATCCTACAGTATGGGAGAATATATTCATAAATGAAATATCGAATAAGGGATTGACATCCAAAGTATATAAAGAGCTCACGCACCTCAACAAACAAAAAGCAAATAAGCCAATTAGAAAATGGGCAGAGGAGCTGAACAGACACTTCTCCAAAGAAGAAATTCAGATGGCCAATCAGGCACATTAAAAGATGCTCCACATCGCTAATCATCAGAGAAATGCAAATTAAAACCACAATGAGATATCACCTCACAGCAGTGAGGATGACCAACATGCAAAAGACAAACAACAAGAAATGTTGGTGAGGATGTGGAGAAAGGGGATCCCTCCTGCACTGCTGATGAGAATGTAAATTAGTTCAACCATTGTGGAAACCAGTATGGAAATTCCTCAGAAAACTCAAAATAGAAATACCATTTGACCCAGGAATTCCACTCCTAGGAATTTACCCTAAGAATGCAGCAGCCCAGTTTGAAAAAGACATATGCACCCCTATGTTTATCACAGCACTATTTACAATAGCCAAGAAATGGAAGCAACCTAAGTGTCCATCAGTAGATGAATGGATAAAGAAGAGGTGGTACATATACACAATGGAATATTAGCCATAAGAGGAAAACAAATCCTACCATTTACAACAATATGGATGGATCTAGAGGGTATTATGCTCAGTGAAATAAGCCACGTGGAAAAAGATAAATATCAAATGATTTCACTCATATGTGGAGTATAAGAACAAAGAAAAAAGCTGAAGGAACAAAACAGCAGCAGACTCACAAAACCCAAGAATAGACTAACAGTTACCAAAGAGAAAGGGACTGGGGAGGATGGGTGGGAAGGGAGGGACAAGGGAGAAAAAGGGCCATTACGATTAGCAGACATAATGGGGGGCGGCACAGGGTACACTGTATAACACAGAGAAGACAAGTAGTGATTCTATAGCATCTCACTATGCTGATGGACGTGACTGTAATGGGGTATGTGGTGAGGACTTGATGGGGAGAGTCTAGTAACCATAATGTTGCACATGTAATTGTAGATTAATGATACCAAAATAAAAAAACAAGTGTGCATAAGGATGTAAAGAAATAAGAATCATTATACACTTCCGGTGAGAATGAAAAATGGTGAATCCACTTTAGGAAACAGGCTGGCTATTCCTCAAAAGGATAAACATAGATGCCATCTAAATCAGTGATTTAATTCATCAATACCCAAGAGAAATGAAAACATGTCCATACAAAACTGACATATGAATGTTGATAGTGACATTATTCATAATAGCGAAAAATAATCCAATGTCTATCAACTAATAAAGGAATAAAATGTGTACAGCCATACAATGGAATATTATTCATAAAAAAAGAACGAAGTACTAATAAACATGATAAAACATAGATGAATTTTGTAAAACCTTATGCTAAGTGAAAGAAAAGAGCCACAAGAGATCACATATTACTTGATGTCATTTATTTGAAATGCCCAGAAAGGCAAATCTATGCATACAACAATAGTAGTTGCTTAGGACTGAGGGAATGAAGGTATGGGGATGATAGATAGAGTATGGGGCTTCTTTTGAGGTGAAGAAAATATTCCAAAATTGACTGTTGATTATCACTCCTATTTGTTACTAAAAATATACTAAAAACCATTGAATTGTACACTTTCAATGAGTAAGTTGTATGTTATGTGAATTATATTCCAATAAGACTGTTATTTTTTAAATGGAGGGAAGGTGGCCCAAGAGCCAACTGAAAAAGCTCCCAGTAGCCAAACCTGGGATAACTTGAACACCAAAATAAATAAAATGGGATTGGACCATGACCCAAAGTATAAATATCCATGACACCATACTGATACAAATAAATGATTGAATAAAGTACTTAGTGAAGAACACACAAATTTTCGGTGTGAACCAAATAAATCCCAGATACTCTGCTCATAAGGAAGAGGAGCATAACTCCCTACTCCTTAAGTATGGCCTGCACACAGTGGCTTCCTTCCAAAGAAGACAGTATGAAAACAGGAGAACCAAGAGTAACTTTACAATGGAGAAACCTGAAAAATGCTACTTTATCCAGGTGACAGGTGCTTAACAGGAAACCTCAAGAGTGATCAATCAGTCATGTTGATAGCATCCATCCTTGATAGGATGTGACTGAATGACACTTCACCTCTCGGGTCTTTCCCCCCAAATGCATAACTCCAGTCTAACCATGAGAAAAACAGCAATTCTCAATAGAAGAACATTCAACAAAATAACTGATCAGTACTCTTCAAATAAGTCAAAGTCATCAAAAACCAGGAAAGTCAGAGAAACTGTCACAGCCGAAAGAAGCCAAAGGAGACAAGTAAATGTAATTCATCCTAGAGGGTATCTGAGAATGGAAAAAGGACATAGGTAAACAGTGAGGTAATCTTAATAAAGCACTAAAATAAGGTGTGAATTATAGGGAAAACTAGGTGTTGGAATATGGAATCTCTGCACTATCTTTGCAACATTTCTGTAAATATAAAACTACTTTGAAATAAAAAGCAAAATAAAAATAGTGTAACTCACCATATTACACATTAAGAAGAAAAGCCACTGCTCATCTCAATGTATGTGGAAAAAACACTTGACAAAATTCAACATCCATTCGTGGTAAAAACTTTCAGCATAATAAGAACAGAGGAGAATTTCCTTCACCTGACAAAGGGAATTGAAACAGACCTCCAGCTAACATCATAGCTAATGGTGAAAGGATTAATGCTTTCCCTCTAACACCAGGAATGAGGCAAGGATGACCTCTCATCACTTTTACTGAACATTGTACTAGAATTTCTAGCTAATGTAATAGGGCAATAAAAATAAATAAAAGGCATATAGGCAAGAAAAAAAATTAAAAATTTTCTACTTGCAGAGGACATGTTTGCCCCTGTGGGAAATCCTATGGATCCCACAGAAACTTCTTAAATATAACACAAGATTGCAGGCTACAAAGTCATCACGTGAAATCAATTTTAATACATGTACTAGGAATGAAACATTGGAATTTGAAATTATATATATATATATAAAATATATTTGGTGCCTTTTAAATTATGTGTGTGTAATTTTTGTAAATGTGTGTGCATAATTTTAAAAAGTGCCAAAAATAAAATACTTATGTATAAACCTAACAAGCATATATAGGATTTATATTCTGAGAGCTAAAAGCATTGATGAAAGAAATTAAAGATCTAAAAAATGGGAGATTTACCACATTCATGGTTTGTAACACTCAGTATTATGTATTAATCCTTCCCAATTTTATATGTAGACCCAATGTAATTCCAGTCAAAATCCCAGCAAACATAAGTATGGATATACACTTATTCTAAAATTAATATGAAAATGCAAAAGATATAGAATAGTCAAAACAATTTTGAACATGAAAAAGCTGATGGTCTCACACCACCCAATTTCAAAACTTACTCAAAAGCTATAACATTAAAAACAGTGTGGTATTAGTGAAAGGAGGCTAACAGAGACTAGAATAGAGAGCAAAGAAATAAACCCACACAAATATGGCCACTTCATTTTTGACATAAGTACAAAGCCAATTCAATGGGAAAAGGATAGCCTTTTTTTTTACAAATGGCACTGAAACACTTAAATATTAATGTGCAAAAAATCAACCAAACAAAAAATGATCAATCTATACTTCACAGTTGTGTAAAAATTAACTCAAAATGGATCTTAGACTTAAAATTCTAAAATTTCTAGATGAATATACAGAGAATATTTGTGACCCTGGCTTAGGCAAAGAGGTTTTTTTAAGTTTTCTCCTAAAATCACAGTACACAAAAGCAAAAACTGTTAAGTTTGACTTTATTAAAATGGAAACCTCTTGCTCTGTGAAGGATAAGAAAAGACAAGCCAAGAAATTCAGATGGCCAACAGGCACATGAAAAGATGCTCCACATCACTAATTATCAGGAAAATGCAAATTAAAACCACAATGAGGTATCTATCACCTCACACCAGTTAGGATGGCCAATATAGAAAAGACTAGGAACAACAAATGCTGGCGAGGATGCGGAGAAAGGGAAACCTCCTACACTGCTGGTGGGAATGTAAATTAGTTCAACCATTGTGGAAAGCAGTATGGAGGTTCCTCAAAAAACTCAAAATAGAAATACCATTTGACCTAGGAATTCCACTACTAGGAATTTACCCTAAGAATGCAGCAGCCCAGTTTCAAAAAGACATATGCACCCCTATGTTTATCACAGCACTATTTACAATAGCCAAGAAATGGAAGCAACCTAAGTGTCCATCAGTAGATGAATGGATAAAGAAGATGTGGTACATATACACAACGGAATATTATTCAGCCATAAGAGGAAAACAAATCCTGCCATTTGCAACAACATGGATGGAGCTGGAGGATATTATGCTCAGTGAAATAAGCCAGGTGGAGAAAGACAAGTACCCAAATGATTTCCCTCATTTGTGGAGTATAACAGGGAAGCAAAACTGAAGGAACAAAACAGAAGCAGACTCAGACTCCAAGAAGGGACGAGTGGTTACCAAAGGGGAGGGGTTGGGGAGCGATGGTGATAAGGGAGGGAGAAGGGGATTGTGGGTTATCATGATTGGTGCACATGGGGTGTGTGGGGTCACGGGGAAGACAGTGTAGCTCAGAGAAGACTAGTAGGGACTCTGTGGCATCTTGCTACACTGATGGACAGTGACTGCAATGGAGTATGAGGGGTCTCGACAATAAGGGTGAATGTAATAAGCACATTGTTTTTCTTGTGAAATATTTTCCACACACAGGTAGAAAATACTTGCAAATCACATTTCTGATAAAGAATTTGTTTCAGAATATATAAATTCATAAAAACAGCCATAAGAAAATAATCCAATTTAAAAATTGAAAGATCTGAACACATATGTTAGTATAGAAGATACATAGCTAACACATAAGCATGTGAAAACACAAAATTGTTTTTAGGGAAATGCAAATTAAAACCCGCCTAAGGCTCTTTTAGACTGGGAAAACAAAACACTGAAAATGCGAACTGGTATGAATGTTGAAAAACAGAAACTCTCATTCGTTAGTGGGACTGCAAAATAATACAGGTACTTTGGAACACAGTTACACAATCTCTTATAAATTTAAACATATACTTCCTATACAATCCAGAAATTCCATTCCTATGTATTTACCCAAGTGAACTGAAAACTTATGTCAATGCAAAAGCCTCAACACAAATGTTTATAGTATAGTATAGTTATTCATAATCACCAAAACAGGTAACAATTCAGATATCCCTCAACAGGTGAGTGGATTAAAAAACTGTGGAACATCTATAAATGGAATAGTATTCAGTCATCAAAGGGAATGAACTAAAATCTGCATATTATATCATTCAATCTATTTGATGTTCTGGAAAAGAATAAATTATAGAACAGGGAACAGATCAGTAGATGCCAGGGGCTGGGAAAGAAAGAAGAGGTTGAGTAACAACAGGTCACCAGAGGGAATTTTAATGGAGCTGTTCTGTATGGTACTCATCATGTGATGTATTCATCAAAACTCAGAGCTGTACACCAACAGGAGAGAACCTAACTCTATTCAAATTAAAAGAAAAATCAAACAGGCTGTGGATGGAACACAGACTGTGACAAATGACTATTTTATCACAAATTATGTGTCACATAATCTATGTGAATTCATATTCTAGATGAATATACAGAGAATCTTTGTATATTGGCTTTGTAAAATAACGTTTTGACTGGATACTATAAGGCTTAAAACAAACAAAAACTGTCCATAAACATTACAGTCTAGTTGGTAAATTCTCACAGGGGTTATCAATTCTGAAACTACATGTAAAGAGTAAGTAAACACTGTAGACAACGGTAGCCAGGTATCTCTGTGTCTAAGTATGAAGTTAAAAATAAGCAAGAGGTAGGTGGGAAGGTCAGAGTGAACCTTGGGTTAGAGTAGAAGACATCAATGTAAATTCATTCATTTTAATATATATATGTATACATGTGTGAATATGTACATAGAATATGTGAATAGATACAGAAATATAGATTAATAACTTGGATTAGTAAATGTACAATTATCAATAAGCAACCTAGAGCTCAGATATTGATTTATCCAATAAAAGGAAACAGGGTTCCGTGGAAAAATGGCTGATTCTAGGCTGGGGCAGGAAAAGGGCAAGGTGAGCCTGGGGTATCTTGTAGTGTCATTGAGAATAAAAATTTAAAAAGAACACGCAAAACAGAAATAGACTTATAAAAGAACCAGAAATAGTTATGCTTGCTAAAAATGTATAACCTCAGTCCATTCAGAAAAACTGATGGTTGCTATAGGGGAGGGGAGTAGGGGGATGAGCAAAAATAGGTGGAGATAAAGACTTATTTTTTAACTTTAAAAAATAAGTCACTGGGATGAAAAGTAAAGCATAGGGAATATAGTCAATAATTTTTAAGTATCTTTGTGTGTTGATAGATGGTAACCATACTTATTATGGGCATTTTGTAATGTATATAATTGTCAAATTGTATACCTGAAACCAATATATTTAAAGTATTGTATATCAACATTATAAAAAATAAATAGAAAACAAATATCTGAGTCCATACTGATATAAATAAATGATGGAATAAATAAGTGGGAAAAACAAAACCTCTCCCTTACAGAAGAATCCCAATCAATAAATACAGAAGGAAGAAGTAAAATAGAAAAATCATCATTTAGAACACCATAGTAATAATGGTTGCAGGCAAGATCCACCAAGGGTCTCTCTCCAAATTTACTAATAAATGTGATAATGGTTTTAAAACAGGACCACAATTCAAGATGGAGTTATTTCCCCTCCAAGTGTCCCCTGGATTAGCAACCCACTTCTAAGTATAGATTGGAAAGGGAAAAACCCTAACTATAATGTGGAAACCTGTCAGACACCAGCCTTACCAGTAATCAAGGTTAATATTGTCATGTTGGTACCTTGATAAAGTAGGGCACATCCTCTCAGTGGTATTCTTCCTAAAAATGTATAACCTCAGTCTAATGAGGGGAAACCATCAAACTCAAATTCAGGGACATTCTTCAAAATATCTGACCACCATTCTTCAAACATTGGAAGTTTATAAGGGACAAGAAAGACCAAAAAACTGTTACAGATTGGGGGAGATTAAAGTGATATGATGACTAAATGTACTGTGGTATCCCGGATTGGATCCTGGATCACTAAAAGATTACTGCTGGAAAAACTGATGAAATCTGAATAAACTCTGTAATTTAGCTGATAGACTCGTAACCAATGTACAATGGTTATGAAGAATGTTTAACATTAGGGGAAGAGGAGTGAAGGGCATATGGGAACTACCTTTGCAGTTCTATTAAGTCTGAAATTATTAGAAAACAAGCTAGAAAATGACATTGAAAGAAAACAAAAAAACAAAAAAAATGACGACTAAAAAGTTTGCTCTGTTTTTTTTTTAAGTGTGTTGTTAAATAATACGCCCAGGTTACCATATTGTGCTGACGATGTCAGGAGGATGTGCGTGTAAAAGTATATTTGATTCCAGGTGAAGTATGGTCAGTTCTGGGAGATGAGAGTGTGCTTTCTTCTTTCAGCTTGGTATTTGAGCAGTTTCTTATACATGAACAGATTTTGCTGTTACTATTAATACCGAATTGCTGGCTTTTTCCTGCATTCCAGAGAATAAGTATGCTAGGACATATTATTTTAGTTTAGATAAATTTACCTGAACTAAAACACCATCTGTCAGTAAATGATCTAAAGTAAAATACCACGGTCATAATGAAATCCAGCGCACACCTGTCCTCTGGCTTGGGTGAAAGGCCGGCTGCTCTGGCGCCCGCCCCTTGCCAAGGCTACAGGACGTCTGACAGCATCTGAACGCGGAGCCGGGCAGCGCAGCTGCCTCCCAAAGGAAAGGGCACAGTGGCGCCAGAGAGGGGAGTCCACAGAAACATTCCAGAGCAGCGTTTGGACTACGTGGACCCCTTACATCGTTACAAAAGCCCTGTTGGCGGAGTGAGTTTACTTCCCGCGCGGCTGGAGCCCCTTCTCCCCCCAGCAGCCAGGAGCCTCGCTCCCGCGGCAGCCCGCCCTCTGCGCATGTGCGACCCCGCCTCCTCCTCCCGGCGCGTTGTCCCCGGCCTGCGGCCCGTCGTGGGAAACAATCCCTGGCCCCCGGGTCCACGCGGCGAGGGAGCTGCGGGAGCGCCGGGAGGTAGGGGCGCGGCCCGCGCGGCTCTGGGGGCCGGCGGAGGTGGGTGGGAGCCGCGGGACGCCAGGCGTCTGTGGCGCCGACAGAGCTGAAGGGGCGGTGGGCGCCTCCGTCTAAACGGAGGAACGGGGGCTAAACGGCTCGCGGCGTCCACAAGCGTCCAGCCCCTGCTTCAAGTGGTCGGCGTCCGTGTTGCGGTCGCGGGAGAGGAGTGCGCGTGCGTGACGTGCGCGCTGGGCCCGCAGGGCAAGAGCAGGACTGCTGT
>JAVSCE010018870.1:0-17067 GCA_032199065.1 Smutsia gigantea
AAGACAGTAGGCACCAAATTAATGTTATTAGTGATTATAGGAACAATGGTAGTAAACAGAACCCGCTCATCTATCAGGCAGGCCTGAGTTCAAATCCCAGCCTAGCCCGTTTACAGCTGTGTAATTTGGGTCATGTTTCTTAATCTCTCTGAGCTGTGGCTTTTCCATTTACAAAACCTAGACACTTATAACATCTATGTCAAAGCACTTCAGAGAAGACTGAATGAGATAATCCATTTAAAGAA
The DNA here is from genome assembly GCA_032199065.1 of Smutsia gigantea. Lineage (NCBI taxonomy): Eukaryota > Metazoa > Chordata > Mammalia > Pholidota > Manidae > Smutsia > Smutsia gigantea. The sequence continues at coordinate 246 of JAVSCE010018870.1, forward strand.
TTTAGCACAATGTATGTTGCTTGGTATATGTTCAGCCAATGCCTATTATTATTATTATTGCCGTCATCATTATTAAGATCAATTAACGTTGTACTTTACTCCAGAGGAAAATGACATATACATTAAATATCAAGAAAAATACTTAATAAAACCCTCGCCAATGTCCTACCTCTGAATATTTCATGGAGCGCAGCAGTATGAACAAAGATTCTGATTCATGAATGATTTATTCAATTATTCAATTTGAGAATCAAATGAATCTTAAGCCTCGAACTGAAATAAATCATTTATCTAGTATAGTAATTATATAGTAGTAATACATAGTAATCTATATAGTATATAGTAGTAATCATATAGTAATTATAAACAGAATGTGTATATTGGGGAGTGGTTGGAGCTTTTTCAGAATATAGATCCTTCTTCTTCCTAAAACCTTGATATATCCTGGAGGTTGATAGAAGTTGGCATGAAAATTTGAAAAATATCCACCCTTGGTCATTATATGCTTGCCATTCTACTTTGAGGATCTACTTTATTTGTAAGATTAATAGTTTATTTTTAAGAATTTTAACTAAATATAAAAGGTTTTAAAAGTTGTTTAAAATGTTAAAATAGAAACAAAAATTGAAAGGATTTTAGAGTATATTTATCTACCCCTTCATTTTGAAGATTGTAAGACTTTATCCTCCATTTATCCCATGGCCCCAAGCACATGGGCCAGTGAAAATCATGCCTGGACTTGCCTCACCTTATCTCTAAACATTTCACCCCACCCCTTAAGACCCAATCACCAACCAGGTGGTTGCCCCACCCCTTAAGACCCAATCACCAACGTCCCCATAGTAAAACACACCCTACTTAAAAACACAAGCTGTCTCTCTCTCTCTCTCTCTCTTTCTAGACAGCCATCCTGTCTGTCTGTCTTACAGGGAACAAAACCATGCTGACGGAGCTCTTGTGTCCTTCCTTGCGAGCGAGTGAGTCAGGTAGCTAAAGAACCCTCTCAAAGATGAGATACTGAGATGACTTGCCTTGGGTCATACAGGTGAGCAGGCATGGGCTCAGGCTAGGTTTCATTCTCTCCCCACAAACCACTGTTACAATTCTATAGAAATTAAGTCAAGGGGCTGATTAAAGCCTGAGTCTATACCAGCTAGAGAAATGGAAATATTCTGTGGTAGTCAATCTCTGAGATGTTCAGTCCATGAAAATCCTTTCATGTTCCACTTGGCTGTAGTTCATCTTTGTTATAAAATATGTCATAAACAAGTATTGATTTTGTCAACCCAATGTGGAGAGAATTCATTTAATTAATTATTGAATGAGCCAGTGTATCCTGCAGTCCTATGGAGCATGCTAAAACATGCATCTACTTTTCTTCCTTCAACTGTGACTCATTTTTATGGCCAATGATGAGACTTGGCTCCACAACTCTCAAAACCTCCTGAGATTTTCTATCATATATTTCATCTTTGGAACTCTCAGACATCTTACAAAATAATTCACATTTCTCCTCAGAGATTGAAAACTGATTAATATAGGATCTTAATGACATTTTAAGGCCCCAAGATTCTACTTTTCCCTAAGGTTGTGAAAGGCTACTTTTCAATTACAGTTGTCCCATTCACAGAGAGATTTCCCCTTTGTGATAGAGTGATGGCTCAAGCCTCAAACTGAGAGATGGCTCAACATGCATCTCCTCATGTTTAAACATAATCCCAAAATGCACACCAGTCTTTTTCAAAACATGTAAGAAATATTTCAATGGCACTGATTTGGTCACATGTCTATCTCTAAATCAATCGACTGAGGCTTTGTGTGGCCAAGCGTGGCTCAGAAATCATCCTTGCACAGGGCTTGAAGGCTGTTCTATCAGGACCATATATAATGAGGGTGACAAGTGGTGATGGATCCCCAATGAACAAATGGGGATGGACTTGATTCTGATCTAACAAATATCCACTACTCTAGGTGATGCCGGGGTTCTTGTTCATGAAGCCAAAGAATGAACTTAGCAAACATCCAAGGTAGGAGAGCAAGGTACAGGCTTTTATTTATAAATAAAGTGAAAGGACAGAGCTCCTGACTCACGCCAGGAGAGGACAAGAGAGTCTGGTGTGGTGTGTTGTCCAGGGGTTTTATAGGCAGATGAGGATTTTTTGAGAACATGAAAAAAGTTTAGGGGTACAGACCTGCTAAGTTGTGTCTGAACACCCAGAACTAACTTAACACAAGGAATTTCTTGCCCCAATCTCTCTGGGATACTGGCATCTTGGTCTAGGAGCATATCAAAAGGCAGCCTGCCCAGCCCCCAAGGTGGGCTGAGGTATTGTCTGTTTGCTAAAGAGTAAGTTAAGAATCCTGCTTCCCAAACTTCCTGGGTGTTAAAATGCAATCTTATCTTTAAGGTGGAATCATTGCTGCCTTTAAATATGTTGTTTACAGCTGGCTCTGCATGCTAAATTAGTTGCCCAGTTTGCAAAATCACCTCATCATATCTGAACAGGAAAGACAGCACATAGGCCTGGGCCTTTTAGCATGCTAAAGTGAATCTTACAAGTGATTAGCATAATAACAACATGGGCTACTCTTCTTTATCTGGGGAACACCAACTAATCTTACTGAAGAATGACCCTAGAGCTTCATGTTTAACACAGAGTTTTGGTAGGAGGTTTCCTTGCATGTAGTTACATTGCTCTGACTGCAGATATTCTGCCTTGCTTTTTCCGGAGGCCCTCCCCCTGCTCTGACTACACCCACAGTCCCTGTCTCATTGGGAGGTCCATAAGTTATGGGATGATGATAGAAAAATTAGACGGGGACTCTTTAGTTAAGAAAGAAGGAAGCAGAGAGTGCATCTAATGTAAATCTTTAAAACTATAAAATGTTTTATATTAATGAACACCAAATACTTAATTATTGTAATAAAAATTCCACTTTGGAAATTCTATAAGTTATTTTAGTAGTGAGAAGTGCTACTTCATGTAGGAGGCAGTACCCTTGTAGGGTCTTTAGCACCAAGAGGCGGTACTTCTGAAACATATAATTAATTCAAAAGATTCAGGGGGAAAGCTTAAATTAGTAATGTGGAGAAGGGATAAAGCACCCAAACTTCTATGACTCCTTTTGAAAACTGAGCTAAATCACCCCTTAGAGCAATCTGTGTATTCTCCCAAAGTCTGGATAGTCTCCAACCTCAATAATCTAGTGAAATGCAACAAACATGATGGAAATGGTTTTACATGAAGTTTTAAATCCCTGAAAAAGTTTAGGGATCAAGCAAAGCAGAAAGAGGCAACCAGACTGTAAAGATAAGGAAAATGTTTTCTGTTGCTTCATTTCTATATCCAACAGAAGGAAGAAAGTGCAGCTGAAATGCACATAAGTGCCTCAAGAAAGTGAGAAAAAACATGTTTTAAGATTTGAGGAAATTTTGAGTGAGACCAAAAAGGCAAATAAACAAATGACCGCATGTTAGAGTTAAACATTTATATACAACTTTTTTGTTTTCTATTTTTTAATGTTTTCTTGAATCATAACTTACATATAAAGTGTTATTAAATTACATTATTATATATGATATATTAGGTAACAATGAAATATACATCACCTTATGGTTGATAACAGACTGTTCAGTAAGCATGGGTACTTCTGCTTCCTTTTCATCTTGATCTTCTGAAATAAAGGTCTGATAAAGTTTCTGACTCATTCACTGTAGGTTTTGGGTCATTTAAAGAAGCAAGAAATCCTTAGGAATGTAAATGTGTCCTTTGAGCAGGCTTTCATTCCCTTTTCTTTTTTTCCTGGGGTATTATTGTGCTTCTCTAATGATTTATCCACTGAGGAATGATGAAAAGAATTATCTCTTTCAATGATTTGCAGCTTATTATGGGCACAAAGGGACAAAGTTAAAATAAAAGGTCACAATGAGAGCTGATTGTTCTCCACAGTTCTGTCACAGATAGGAATAAAGGCATATATTGGGAAAGAAACTATATAGGAACAGAACTTACATTTGTAAATCTTATGCAAAAAGCATAGATAATGTGTGCATTTACAGAAAATAAGTGTCTTCAGGAGTATTAAGTGTGGCTCTAAATTGTGCCAAGATCATTTGAAATAGACTCTTTAAAAATATATGGACAGTACATTTCTAGAAATCTGGGATCTATGAACCCAAGATACTTTTTAAAAAATGGGTTTAGGTCACAGTGGAGCAGTTGCTTAATTTATTCCTTACCTGGTATCATTGGCATGATCAAAGGTGTGATGACATGAGTAAAGCTGTACATGTATTTGCTCACTTACTGAAAAACTGTTTATTGGACTCATTCTGTGTGCCAGAAATACAACACTGAATAAGTAAAGTCTTTGCCCAATGAGAAGTCCAGTGGGGAAACAAAAGTTAAATTAAAATATTTTGATTATAATTATGATTATAGCAAGTGACACAAAGGATGAGCATAGGCGTGACTGAAGGGTCCAACTAGGGTATCAGAGTGGTCCGGGATGAAAGAAGTGACATGTGGGTTGCATCTTGTAGGCAGAGTTAGACTAATAGAGGTGGTGAGGGCACAGGACTTAGGACAGGAAGAGAAAGGAGTAATATTTTAATTTGGGAGCCACATCTCTGAAGGTTCTCAGATGGAAAAGAACGTGCTCAAAGAGCCACACAAAGATGCACAGGAAGAAGGCAGGTGAGAGGGAGTGCTGAAAGTGGGCAGGCAAGCAGAGACAGAACACACGGAGTCCTGAAGGCTAAGACCCTGGAGCTTGATAAACCAACAACAATGGAAACTCATGGGAGAGGTTTTCTTTCTTTTGAGTGCATGTCATTGTCTTTTTTTTTTTTTTGAAATAACTCCTTTTCCACAGTTTGGGGAATCAGAGAGGTGTAAGCCCATATATAGGGAAACCATTTCCATCTATTGTTATGGTCCAGAAGGTGACTTCTTTGTCCACTAGAGGTTGTAAAGTTGACAGACAGAAATAGAAAGACTTGAAAGACATTTGGGAGGCAGAATGAATAACATATTAGGTAAAGTGAGTAAAAATAGCTGCCATGTTTGCAGACTGGAAGCGGGCAGGGAGGGCAGCCCCTGACTTGGGACCTCCGAGGGCAGAGGATGTTTCAGGAGAGACTGAGTTCTAGAAATGTTGTTTGTATCATGTCCATAAATAGTAATTTGGGCCTGGAATAGGCATAAAAGTCTAAACTAGAAACATTTGCAACTAAAACTAGATATATTAGCACATTTATTTAATAAACACTTTGAATGCTTACTAGTTACCAGTCACTACCTGAGCGCTTTATAAGTAATAAATTGTTTAATCTTCCTAACAACCCTCTGAAGCAAGCACAACCGTTAAAACTATTTTCCCTGTGAGAAAACTGGGACCCAGAAGTATTCAGCAACCCAGCTAGGAAACGCAGAGCCTGCATTCAGACGGAGGTCTACTGGCTCCAGTCCACACTCCTAACCCCCAGGCTGCCAGACTGAGCACAGGAACAGAAGGGGTGTGGTGAGACCCTCGGGCAGGAAGAGGAGAGAACTGAGCCCTCAAGAACTCAACCTATTAAAGGTCAGAGAGGAAAGGGAGTTTGCAAAGGAGACCGATGACTTCCACAGACTCATAACGCCCATTTTTCCCAACATGTATGTCCATCAGGGCCTCACACTTTGAAGGCAGCAGAGCCCATAGGGGAGCCGGATGATCCTTATCTCTGTTAGTCCGGACACCCTCACTACCAGATACCAGATACAAAGTCTGAGAGATTTATCCTGCTTAAAAAACCAGGATGGAGCTACCATGCCACTTTCCAGGCTCTAAACAATTGGTGTTCCTCCAAGGCTGACTCTTCTGCCAACAACTTGACTTGTATTATTTTTAGTGAAATATCATGTAGCAAGCTGCTCCTAAAATATTTCCAGTCTGGAGTGCTGGCAAGAAAAGACCCAAAAAAGAAGAAAGCTGGGAGTAGAGGGCAACAGGGGGAAAAGAAAAGGAAGAAGGAGAAGGTGGGGAGGCATCACACCCAGAGACCATTACAGAAAGAACATAATCTTTTAAGTGAGAAGGCTAGGAAGTCAATAGGTCCTGGTCAATCTTAATCTCAAGGAACTGTCACCCACTCATGCCCACATCTTTCCTAATTAAGCAATCACCCAGTTCCTTTTCAGTGATGTTGTTAATTGTTTTCCATTTGCTGTAGAATTTCACAGAACCTCAGAAAGCCGTGTGGAGTCGTGGTTATGAGCACAGCCTTTGGAACCAGAACCGTGTGCATGAGTTCTGGCTCTGTGTTAAATATACGACTTAAGCAAGTTAGTTATCTGTGGCCTCTGTTTCCTTATCAGCAAAATGGGTATAATGATAAAAACCTACTTTATGAGTTCTTAGGAAGTATTTGAAATAGTATCTGACACATAGTAAATACACAAGAAACATTAATTAATCTTATTTTTATTATTACTAGAAGGTCTGGTGCACTTCAAAAGCTTTTAGTAATATAATATGATGGTATTTTCAAGACCATCAAGGCACCATATTAATAGTTAGATATGGTAACAAGCCATTAAAGAAGGGTTTTAAACTTATTTGAGTACTACAAGTTGAATTACTCTCAACTATTATTTGTATCAGGCAGCATTCAATCAAGAGAAGTAGAAATACTGTCTGTGTATGGGTATGTGTGGAGAGAGACACAGAGAGATAGAGATTTCACTTTATGCAACTGTGAGAACTGGTTCAGCAGCCTCTGTAAGTCTGTTGTCTTCCTATTTGAATCTGAGCTTGAAGCCACAGAGCAGAAGCCATCAAGAAGAAAAGAAGGATGTAGAGTCAGGGAGAGCAAGGACAGACTGTTACCCAGAAATATATGCTGGAGCCCACAAGGTAGATGAAGACTTGTATCAGTTCTCATTACCTCTGACCTTGATTATATATGGCTGTTCTGCAGAAGTGAAGACACTTAGTCAAGGATCTAAACCCACACTAATGGTCTAGAAGCCAGATAAGCTGAGGAAGGCCCCAGCAGAAGGTGGGCAGTTGTAGTTCCATCCACTGCCTAATGCCAAAAAGGAACACTAGCAAATAGACGACAATGTGTGTAAACTACAAAATAACTGCTGTTTCACTTTGACCCCCAAATATCCTGCTAAAAGCTCTCTTACAGTCCACCCCAAATGGAAGTATACAGTTATCACTACCATAGATATTTACTTATCTGATATTATGTGCTCAGCACTGTGCCAACTGCTTTGCATTCCTTATTTCATCTACTTTCACCACAACCACACAGGTTTGTCTATCACAGGTGAGGAAAATAAGGAAAAGAATTTCTCTTGAGTAACCTGGCCAAGGTCAGAAAAGATGTATTTATAAGTGATGAAACATTCAGCTAAGTTTTGGAGTTAGTGTCTGCATTAGCCAGATCTTCTGTATCATTAGAATCCCTCTCCAAAATGGCTCAGCTAATAACTGCAACAGATAATCATTGTGCAATTCCTATTCCTGCTCTTGTTAAAAATAATAGGGCAAGAGAAGCCCCAGGCATTGATATACCTACTGATAATATTACACTCTTGGAATCTTATGAAAGTGAAATAATTTTCAGGTACTGTTTATATATAAATAGTATTCCCTTATAAAATAAATAGATAACAGCAAATGGAATTATTCCCTAGGCTCAATTATTTCATTTCAAAAGCTGTAAATTAATTTTAGTTGTATTCTAAATGTAAGTCAAAGCTAATATATCATTATCATATGTGTTGGCATGTACTCTGCATCAACTTGCACTGAACTTAACAAGGATTTAAATGGAAATCCTCACTGTCATTTAGTTAAGAGTAATCAATACCTGTGAAGCTGAAATCCCTGCAGGCAACTGTGGGATGCCACCCACACAGGCAAAAATCCCAATTCACTAACTAAGAGCTGGTTCTAAAGAAAATATGGGGTGATTGCAGAGTAAGATACAGATCCTCCTATAGATAATAGTTATCAACTCTGGGAAGAAGGTAGAAAGTAGCCTGCTGAAGTCACTAGAGAGTGAAATGATGCAGCTCCTGATGGGGAGGGAGTTCATAATCATGGGAAAGGAGTTGTACTGAGTGAGTTTCCATTATTGTCCTTTTAGCCTGGGACCAGATATAGTCAGTAGTGATTCCATGACAATGGGGGCGCTGGTGGAAACCTGCAGTCTTTTTGTCCTGGGGACCCAAAACACCAAATCTGAGGAAATCAGTCATTGAAGAGAGATGGAGAAGCCTGTTGTAAGAAAAATGGTCAGAGGAGAGTTCTCCAAATTCTATCTGCTCTTACTCTCAATAACTTTTGAATCACTCCTGTGCAGAACAGACTCAAAACAGCTCTACTAATACAAAAGATGTGAACCTGTTACAAAAAAAATTGAGCTTTCAGTTCTAGTTCAGTACAAGAAAATTGCTTGCTAAAACAAATAAACAGCATTTATCAGAAAAATGTATCAGAATCCCGTGTCCACAACTTAACATTCATAACGCCCTGGATATAATCAAAATTACCTGACAAATGAAAAACCAGGAAAATGAAACGTATTTTTTTAAAGCAAGGCTTTTTGTTTTTATTGGTTTAGGGTGTTAGTGGTACAATAGTATTTTTTTTCAATTTAAACTAAAGAAAAAAATCATCCATACTCTTAAAAGAGCATACTCTAAAGAGAAAATAAAATAAAAATTACCCTAAAATTATCCAAATGTTGGACTTACCACATAAGGATTTTAAAGCAGCTATTATGACTCTCTGTGGTGATGTAAAAAATTGCTCATAATGGATGGAAGGATGGGAAATTTCAGCACAGAAAGTCAATCAATAAAAAAAGAATCGAATGGAAATTCCATAACTGAAAAACATAGCATCTGAAATAAAAAATTATCAGATGGACTTCAGAGCCACGTGACAATGATGGAGAAAAGGGTAACTGAACCTGAAGGTAGATCAACAGGAACTATCCCAAGTGAATATGAGAGAGAAACAAGACTTAAACATAAACAGAACTTCAAAGACCTGGTAGATTATATAAACTGGTAGACTATATCAATTACTATCTACATGTAATTGGAATCCCATAAGGAAACTGGGCAAGAAAAAAAAATTGATAAAACAATAGCTGTATTTTCCCAAATGTAATGAAAAATATAAATTTATAATTCAATATGCTCAAGAAACACCAAGCAGGACAAACATAAGAAGACTTTGCTTTGAAAAATCATAATCAAACTGTTGAAACCTGAATATAAAAAGCAAAACTCGAAAACAGCAAGAGAAAAAAATCACATCAACATACAGGGGAACAATCATTTGGTTAACAAGTTGCTTCTTTTAAGAAACTACAAACAGAGAGAGTCAAAAAACATCTTAAATTGCTGAAAGGAAAAAAATTACTACTGTCAACCTAGAGTTCTGTATCTGGTAAAAAAAAATGATTGAAGAATGAAGTAGTTATCACATCAAGGAAAACTAAAAGAATATATCACCAATAAGCCTACACTACAAAAAAAAATGCTAAGGGAAGTTACTCATGCTGAAGGGAAATGATTCCAAATAAAAATACAAGCCTCAAAAAGAAAAGTATCAGAAATGAAAAATATCTAGGTAAACAGAAAGACTATATTTTTACTTTTTCTTATCTTAATTTCTTCATAAAACTTAATATTTTTTAAAGAGTTTAGAGGGCAGTCCACAAGACCACCCTCACTCTGACATCAACTGGAATGTTTGGGTCCCCAACGCTGTCCTCAGATTCCATAATTCACCAGAAGGACTCACAGAACTCACTGAAAGTTATTATGCTTATGGTTACAGTTTATTTCAATGAAAGGATATAGATTAAAATCAGTGGAGGAAAGAGAAACATGGCAGAGTCCGGGAGAGTTCCAAGGGCAGTTTCCAGTTGTCCTTTCTCAGTGGAGCCGTAACTCATTCCTGAAATACTGTAACACAATACACATGGAGTATTGCTAACTAGGGAAGCTCACTCAAGCTTTGATGTCCAAAGACTTTATTATGGCTGTTGCGTAGGCATTGAAGACCACCTGCATGGTTGACCTTAGTTTCTAGCCCTTCCTGAGTTTGAGCTGATACCATGTGACCCAAAGTTCTCACCATACATCACATCGTTACCCTCTGGCATGGCTCAAAGACCCCAGACAGATATTCATATCAGGCAGGACATTCCAAGGGCTTAGAGATCACCTCACAGGAGCCAAGGGCAAAAGCCAGACCTCTTTTTATGAAAGACTAATTTTTTACTGTATAGTGTTTAAAGCCAAAATTATATGTAGTGCTGGTAATGAATGTAGATGTAGCATAAAGGAGAGAGGAAATATATATCCATGTTGGAAGAACTCTGTATCTTATATGAAGTGGTGTAATGTTAATTGTAACTTGGTCTGCAAAAAGTTAAAGATATATATTATAATCCATAGAACAGCCAAAATTGCAAAGTATAGTCAAAAGCCAATATGAACATTAAAATGGCATTCTTAAAAAAATTCAAATAATCAAAAAAAAATAGTAAGAATAAAACTGACTTTAGGAGCATCAAAAAAATTAAATACTTAGGAATAAATTCAATAAAAAATGTGTGAGACTTATACATTAAAAAGCACAAAATATTTAGAAGGAAATTAAAGGAGATATAACAAATGAAAGGCTATTTCATATTCAAGAATTGGAAGACTTAATATTGTCAGGATTTTAATTCACCCCCAAATTACATATAGATTCAATGTAATCTTATCAGAGTTTTTTAGAGAGACATTGACAAGCTGCTTTTAAATTTTATATGGAAAAGCAATGGACCTAAAATACCTAAAACAATTTTGAGGATTTACAATGGTTGGAGAACTTAGACTATCTGACTTCAAGACTTACTACAAAGCTGCAGTAATCTATACAGTGTGATACTGGTGTCAAGTATATACATATAACATCAATAGAACAAAACAGAGAACTCAGAAACAGATCTATATTTCCAAGGTCAACTGATTTATTACCAAGCATCAGGGTAATTTGATGGAAAAAAATTATTAGTATTTCAAATAATAGTGCTGAATGAAATGGATGTCTTTATGCACAAAACAGAACCTCAGAAGCACAAATTAACTCAAAATGAATCAAAGATATAATGTAAGTGCTAAAGTTGAAAAACTTCTAAAAAACACAGAATTTTTTTTTTGAAAATGGATTCAGCACAGATTTTTTTTACAGGAAAAACAGAAAAGTCTGAAGACAGAATCTCTACAACCGGTCTAAAGTAATGACATTAGGTAAATGGATTTCAACAATTATTTTAAAGATAACTTTTGAAAAATACACTTAAAATCACTAGAAAGTAAGTCACAGACAGGAGAAAAGATTTGCAAATCTTAGGGCTTGTATCCAATATAAAAGGAACTCAACTTAAAAACTCATTAAGAAGACAAGCAATAAAACAAAAAAATAGGCAAAATACTTGAAGGGGCACTCTCTAAGGGAAGATATACATATGGCCAAAAAGCAAGTGAAAAATGTTCGACATCACGAGCCATTAGTGAAATACAAGATGAAACTCTGATGAGAAACTACTACATACCTAGAAGAATGGCTTGAATTTGAAAGACTGACAATACCAAGTGTGACAATGATATGACTCAGTCATAACTGCCACGCATTGCTGATGGGAATGCAAAATGGTACAGCCACGTTGGAAAGTCTGCCTATTTTTTATAAAGTTAAGTATATATATTAGTGAACAATCCTACTTCTTATTATGTACCCAAGATAAATGAAAATATATATCCACACAATAACTTGTGCATGAATGTTCATAGCAGCAGTACTGATAGTAACCAAGAACTGAAAACCCAGATTTCTGACAACTGTTCAATTATTAAACAAATTGTGGTATATGCATACTATGAAATACTACTCAACAGTGAAAAGAATCAAACAGTGACATACAGCAAAATGGTGCTGTATGAAAGAACTCAAATGCAAAAAACTACATGCCCAATGTTTCCATTTATATGAAATTTATAAAAAGCAAAACTATAGAGACATATAGCAGGTCTGTGGTTGCCTGAGTGATGGGACACAGGAAAAGGAATCAACTGCAAAGAGGAATGCGGATACTTTCTGGGGTGAAGGAAATGTTCTATGTTTTCACTCTCAAGGGTGTTACATGACCATATACAATCACCAAACTCCTCAGATTGTATACTTTAAGTGAGTGATTTTTCTTTTTATTTTATTTTATTTTATTTTATTTTTTTAAATATAATTTATTTTATTATCATTAATTTACAATTACATGTGCAATATTACGATTATTAAACTACCCCTTCATCAGGTCCCCCCCACCAACCCCATTACAGTCACTGTCCATCAGCGTAGTGAGATGCTATAGAATCACTACTTGTCTTCTCTGAGTTGTACTGCCCTCCCGTGCCCCCCCAACATTACATCTGCTAATCGTAATGCCCCTTTTTCCCTCTTATCCCTCCCTTCCCGCCCATTTTCCCCAGTCCCTTTCCCTTTGGTAACTATTAGTCCGTTCTTGGGTTCTGTGAGTCTGCTGCTGTTTTGTTCCTTCAGTTTTTTTCTTTGTTCTTATACTCCACATATGAGTGAAATCATTTGATACTTGTCTTTTTCGGCTTGGCTTATTTCACTGAGCATAATACCCTCTAGCTCCATCCATGTTGTTGCAAATGGTAGGATTTGTTTTCTTCTTATGGCTGAATAATATTCCATTGTGTATATGTACCACATCTTCTTTATCCATTCATCTACTGATGGACACTTAGGTTGCTTCCATTTCTTGGCTATTGTAAATAGTGCTGCAATAAACATAGGGGTGCATCTGTCCTTTCAAATTGGGCTGCTGCATTCTTAGGGTAAATTCCTAGGAGTGGAATTCCTGGGTCAAATGGTATTTCTATTTTGAGTTTTTTGAGGAACCTCCATACTGCTTTCCACAATGGTTGAACTAATTTGCATTCCCACCAGCAGTGTAGGAGGGTTCCCTTTTCTCCACATCCTCGCCAACATTTGTTGTTGTTTGTGTTTTGGATGTTGGCCATCCTCACTGGTGTGAGGTGATATCTCATTGTGGTTTTAATCTGCATTTCTCTGATGATTAGCGATGTGGAGCATCTTTTCATGTGCCTGTTGGCCATCTGAATTTCTTCTTCGGAGAAGTGTCTATTCATGTCCTCTGCCCATTTCTTAATTGGATTATTTGCTTTCTGTTTGTTAAGGTGCATGAGTTCTTTATATATTTTGGATGTCAACCCTTTATCAGATACGTTTTATGAATATATTCTCCCATACTGTAGGATGTCTTTTTGTTCTACTGATGGTGTCCTTTGCTGTACAGAAGCTTTTCAGCTTGATATAGTCCCACTTGTTCATTTTTGCTTTTGTTTCCCTTGCCCGGGGAGATATGTTCATGAAGAAGTTGCTCATGTTTATGTCCAAGAGATTTTTGCCTATGTTTTTTTCTAAGAGTTTTATGGTTTCATGACTTACATTCAGGTCTTTGATCCACCTTGAGTTTACCTTTGTGTATGGGGCTAGACAGTAGTCCAGTTTCATTCTCTTACATGTAGCTGTCCAGTTTTTCCAACACCAGCTGCTGAAGAGGCTGTCATCTCCCCATTGTATATCCAAGGCACTTTTATCAAATATTAATTGACTGTATATGTTTGGGTTAATGTTTGGATTTTCTATTCTGTTCCACTGGTCTGTGGGTCTGTTTTGTGCCAATACCAAATTGTCTTGATTACTGTGGCTTTGTAGTAGAGCTTGAAGTCAGGGAGCGTAATTCCCCCTGTTTTATTCCTCCTTCTCAGGATTGCTTTGGCTATTCGGGGTCTTTTGTGGTTCCATATGAATTTTAGAATTATTTGTTCCAGTTCATTGAAGAAAGCTGTTGGTAGTTTGATAGGGATTGCATTGAATCTGTAGATTGCTTTAGGTAGTATAGCCATTTTGACAATATTTATTCTTCCTAGCCAAGAGCATGGGATGCGCTTCCATTTGTTAGTGTCCTCTTTAATTTCTCTTAGGAGTGTCTTGTAGTTTTCAGAGTACAGGTCTTTCACTTCCTTCGTTAGGTTTATTCCTAGGTATTTTATTCTTTTTGATGCAATTGTGAATGGAATTGTTTTTCTGATTTCTCTTTCTGTTAGTTCATCATTAGTGTATAGGAAAGCAACAGATTTCTGTGTGTTAATTTTGTATCCTGCAACTTTGCTGAATTCAGATATTAGTTCTAGTAGTTTTGGAATGGAATCTTTAGGGTTTTTTATGTACAGTATCATGTCATCTGCAAATAGTGACAATTTGACTTCTTCTTTACCAATCTGGATGCCTTGTATGTCTTTGTTTTGTCTGATTGCTGTGGCTAGGACCTCCAGTACTATGTTGAATAACAGTGGAGAGAGTGGGCATCCTTGTCTTGTTCCGGATCTTAGATGAAAAGCTTTCAGCGTCTCGCCGTTAAGTATGATGTTAGCTGTGGGTTTGTCATATATAGCCTTTATGATGTTGAGGTACTTGCCCTCTATACCCATTTTGTTGAGAGTTTTAATCAGGAATGGATGCTGAATTTTGTCAAATGCTTTTTCAGCATCTATGGAGATGATCATGTGGTTTTTGTTCTTCTTTTTGTTGATGTGGTGGATGATGTTGATGGATTTTCGAATGTTGTACCATCCTTGCATCCCTGGGATGAATCCCACTTGATCATGGTGTATGATCCTCTTGATGTATTTTTGAATTCGGTTTGCTAATATTTTGTTGAGTATTTTTGCATCTACGTTCATCAGGGATATTGGTCTGTAATTTTCTTTTTGGTGAGGTCTTTGCCCGGTTTTGGTATTAGAGTGATGCTGGCTTCATAGAATGAGTTTGGAAGTATTCCCTCCTCTTCTATTTTTGGAAAACTTTAAGGAGAATGGGTGTTATTTCTTCTCTATATGTCTGGTAGAATTCAGAGGTGAATCCATCAGGCCCAGGGTTTTGTTCTTGGGTAGTTTTTTGATTACCAATTCGATTTCGTCACTGGTGATTGGTCTGTTTAGTTTTTCTGTTTCTTGCTTGGTCAGTCTTGGAAGGTTGTATTTTTCTAAGTTGTCCATTTCTTCTAGGTTTTCCAGCTTGTTAGCATATAGATTCTCATAATATTCTCTTATGATTCTTTGTATTTCTGTGGGGTCTGTCGTGATTTTTCCTTTCTCATTTCTGATTGTGTTTATGTGTGTAGATTCTGTTTTCCTCTTAATGAGTCTGGCTAGGGGTTTATCTATTTTGTTTATTTTTTCAAAGAACCAGCTCTTGGTTTTATTGATTTTTTCTATTGTTTATTCTTCTCAATTTTATTTATTTCTTCTCTAATCTTTATTATGTCCCTCCTTCTGGTGACTTTGGGCCTCATTTGTTCTTCTTTTCCAATTTCAGTAATTGTGTCTTTAGACTATTCATTTGGGAATGTTCTTCCTTCTTTAAATAGGCCTGGATTGCAATATACTTTCCTCTTAGAACTGCCTTTGCTGCGTCCCACAGAAGTTGTGGCTTTGTGTTGTTGTTGTCATTAGTCTCCATATATTCTTTGATTTCTGTTTTGATTTGGTCGTTAACCCATTGATTAATTAGGAGAGTGTTGTTAAGTCTCCATGTATTTGTGAGCTTTTTGATTTCTTTCTAAAATTTATTTCTAGTTTTATACCTTGGTGATCTGAGAAGTTGGTTGGTAGGATTTCAATATTTTGGAAATTACTGAGGTTCTTTTGTGGCCTAGTATGTGGTGTATTCTGGAAAATGTTCCATGTGCACTTGAGAAGAATGTGTATCCTGTTGCTTTTGGGTGTAGAGTTCTGTAGATGTCTGTTAGGTCCATCTGTTCTAGTGTGTTGTTCAGTGCCTCTGTGTCTTTACGTATTTTCTGTCTGGTTGATCTGTCCTCTGGAGTGAGTGGTGTGTTGAAGTCTCTAAGATGAATGCATTGCTGTCTATTTCCTCCTTTAATTCTGTTAGTATTTGTCTCACATATGCTGGCGCTCCTGTGTTAGGTGCATATATATTTATAATGGTTATATCTTCTTGTTGGACTGACCCCTTTATCATTATGTAATGTCCTTCTTTATCTTGCTACTTTCTTCGTTTTGAAGTCTATTTTGTCTGATACAAGTACTGCAACACCTGCTTTTTTCTCTTTGTTGTTTGCATGAAATATCTTTTTCCATCCCTTCACTTTTAGTCTGTGTATATCTTTGGATTTGAGGTGATTTCTTGTAGGCAGCATATAGATGGGTCTTGCTTTTTTATCCATTCTGTTACTCTGTGTCTTTTGATTGGTGCATTCAGTCCATTTACATTTAGGGTGATTATTGATAGGTACGTACTTATTGCCATTGCTGGCTTTAGATTCGTGGTTACCAAGGGTTTAAGGGTTGCTTCTTTACTATCTAACAATCTAACTTAACTTTCTTGTTAAGTTATTGTAAACACAGTCTGATGTTTCTTTATTTCTCTCCCTTCTTATTCCTCCTCCTCCATTCTTTCTATAATAGGTGTTTTATTCTTTGCCTTTGGTTGGTATTTGGATGGTCTGCTTTCTTTGCTATGATTTTTTTTCCCTCTGGTGACATCTTTTTAGCCTTAGGTGTGCTTCCCTCTAGAGCAGTCCATTTAAGATATCCTGTAGTGGTGGTTTATGAGACGCAAATTCTCTTAACTTTAGTTTATCTGGAAATTGTTTAATCCCTCCATCATATTTAAATGATAATCGTGC